>APFE031685981.1:82041-113769 GCA_000404065.3 Pinus taeda
AGTACCAAGACTATTGCAAATCCAATGAAGATATTTTCGGTATGATACAATGGGAAGATGAAAGTTTGGAGGACTATGTAGATTGATTTCAATATAACCTTCAAAAATCAAAGCATAATCATTTGGAAAAAGAGATCTTAAAAACACTCCTTCTTGAAGGAATCAAAGATAAATTTTTAGAACTCTTAAATCTGATAGGAAAAGGTGATGTTTTCAGTTATCATATGATGATGTTTGTGAGTTGTGCATAAGGTATTCAAGAGTAATCTCCAAGGCTGGTAAGAATTCTAGAGATGTTTGTTCTTTCTTTTCCAAATCTGCTACAAGAATAGGAGACATAAGAGCTGAAATCAAGGTTTTATTTGAAAATTTTAAAGTTGATTTTGTTAGCTCTCTAAATGCAAAATTGGTTGTTTTGCAAGTTCATAAAATCAAGAATTTGATGAAGTGTTTTTCGCTCATGACCAAAAGGAGCATCCCATAGATACTCACTCTTCCTTATCTAGGATGGAAGTACCATATCAAAGAGGTAAGGAAGCTGCAACAAGGTCAAAACCATGGAAATCATGGCCTACAAGTATGGTTCAAAACAGTTCCTCTCCACTTTCTTTCTTGCATAATCCATTATGGAATACTAATGTGTTAGGGCAGCCATGTCAATCTCAATATAACCACCAACAATTTTGTCTACAAGCTTGGCATGGTTCACCCTATGATTGCATGAATACTCTCCCTCATCTTGTAGCACAAGCACATTCTCCATATTCTCCACCAACTCTTCCACAATATCTTGCTTGCCCATCAAAACCATTCACACAACCCAATCAACCACATCATCAAAATGCTCCATTCCTTACACATTTTCCTACTCAACTAATTCCACATCCTCACCATAATAAACCAGTACAACATACTTACAATGTTGAACTGCCAAATTTACCCACCTCCCATTCTATCTCACATGTGTTATTAGAGAAAACCTACAATGAGATTCAAAATGTTTCAAATGAAAAAATTGTAGAAGCTATGGAAGAAAATGAGGTTTCTTTTAATATGCATCAACAAGTTATTTTAAAAGACCAAGAACTTCATGGTATGATGGCTATGCGAAATAAAAAAAGTAAAGGATATATTGAAGATTGGTTTCACTCCATCACTTGTTTGCAACATCACTCTATGCTTCAACAATTTTTGAAACCATTTTTTCAAGGGAAGTTGGCTTCTCATACCCTAATATCCATTAACATGCATTTTTCAAATTTGGGTATGTGCATACATGAAGCCTTACTTCGAAAATGGCTTCACTGGAAGTACTCATGTATGTATTCATATTCATTTTTCAAATCAAAATAGGTTAGTGTAGAAAATAAAATAAATAAGGGAATAAATAAATGCATTTTGTTTTTTTATGTAAAACTAGTTGTTTTTTGTTGCAACATGTTATGCAAATCAACATTGGTGATCATTTTTTTAATTAATTTGTGTATGTATATGATTTATAATAGAAATAATAATTCTACAAACACTTATATTCATTTTTATCATCAATATGAAAAAAATGCTTAAATATCATTTTTTTGGCTTGCGGGCTTGATGGAATTTCTGGAAAAATAGTCGGGATAGTCATGTTTTGAGGGACCAAAAGTGAATATTTTTAAAACATATTTCTATCCCTAGTAGCCCTTGATGTATACTTTCAAACCCAATTTGAATCACTCAATTTGGATTTGAAATGAAAAAGTTCGAACCAAAATATTGACAAGGTATCTAGCGGGCAGCTTAGGAACAGAGTTGGGACAGTCAGTTTTTGGAAGTCTAAATTAATGAATTTTTAAAACTTGTTTCTATGGTAGATTCCCCTATGAATATAGTTTACAATTCAATTGGAATCACTCATTTTCAATATCGTATGGGGAAGTTATGATCGAAATACTGACTGTCTATCGTAAATCAGCATCCTTAAAACTTTGTTTTTCCGGCTGTTCCTTACAGTATTTGACCTATCAATTCTTATTTTCTTCAAAACCTGTTTCTATTGGAGATAAATAAATAAATATAATTTTATTTCCAATTTTAATCATTCGAATCCGACATCAAATGAAAATTTTATGCTTGAAATATCAACTGTTGGTCTAAGTTGGGTAATTGAAAATGACTCTGTTATGCAGGTTGTTCTAACTAGAATTGACATATCAAATCATTGAACTTTTAAAACATATTTCTATTGAAAGTAAAACTTTTAATTAGCTCTCATCTGGTTTTGGAATCACTCAATTTGGATTAAAAACAAAGAAGTTGTGATTAAAACACTGCTGGTTAGTATGGTCGACCACTGCTCTCCCGCAGGTGATAAATAAATTTTACTTTGTTATTTTCTCTGTGGATTTGTTATATAGAGTAACTACTTGTTGTTTTTTGCATAATTCTTGGATTAGGGGAGCCCGATCACCTCTCTTTCTCCATGATTTAATGTTTTATTGCAGGTAGACACTCGTTTTTTTGCAGGTCTTGGGAAAATAAAGAAGGTCAATTTATGGACGAATGATTTTTGAAAGAAATTTTAATGAAACAAAAGGATTTCATCTAACTCATTACCCAACGGATTCATAATAGAAGAAATAAAGAATTGATTTCCATTTGAAGATTCATGTCTTATCATTGCTGCCAAAAGATTTCTCAAAGAGATCATTTTTTTGACATAACATCATAGCTGTTGTAACTTAATTTATTTATTTACATATTGTTTTTTGTTGTTTCTTTTCTAATTTCTCTTATATTTTGTGTTTCAGGTGTTGCTTCAGTCAAAGTGTAACTCATCCTCAGTGTCAATGCCGTGAACAACTAATTTTTTTTTTTTTGCATGCTTACATTTTATGATTGTCCACTTTGTTGTTCCTTTTTCACATTTCGTTGTTCCTCTTTCACATTTTGTTGTTCCTTTTCGAAATGGAACAACACTTCTACACTTTCACGTTTTGCTGTTCCTTTTCAAATGGAACATCACTTCTGCACTTTCACGTTTTGCTGTTCCTTTTCGAAATAGAAAAGCACTTCTGCACTTTTATGTTTTGTTGTTCCTTTTCCAATGGAACAGCACTTCTGCACTTTCACGTTTTGTTGTTCCTTTTCGAAATGGAATAACACTTCTGCACTTTCACGTTTTGTTGTTCCTTTTCGAATGGAACAACACTTCTGCGCTTTCACTTTTTGTTGTTCCTTTTCGAATGGAACAACACTTCTGCACTTTCACGTTTTGTTGTTCCTTTTCGAAAAGAATAGCACGTCGACACTTTTCATTTTTGTTGTTCATTTTCCAAAGGAATGGCACTCGTGTTTTTGTTGTTCCTTTTCCAAACGAACGACACTTTTGATTTTTTTGTTCCTTTTCCAAAGGAATGACACTTGCATTTTTTGTTCCTTTTCTAAAGGAACGACACTTTTAGTTTTTGCTGTTCTTTTTTCCAAATGAACGAAATTTGCGTTTTTACACTTTTTTGTGTGTATTTTTGCTTTTTGCTGTGCATTTCTTGTGTTGTTCCCTATAAAGAACAACACTTTTTTTGAGTGTTTTTGTTGTTCCTTCAAATAAGCAACACTTTGAGAGTATTTTCGAGAGCAACCCTTCCTTCCTCTTGTGGGATTATTCCTAGTTCATCTCCACCACATTTTATTGATTCCCTTTTATGGTATGAAGTACACTATTTTTATGAGGACAAGAATTATGGATTCTATTGAAGCAAGTATATCATTTACGTTATAATCTTTAACAGGACAGCTCCTTGATGATAGTTTCTTTTCAAAAAGGACACAATTATTTATATACTACTTTACTGCATTGTTTTCTGTTGAACATGATATTGATTGATCATCTTAATACCATGCTGGTTCAACCCTTCCTGGTTATAATCTTCTCTATCTATAATAAATGAGATTATGGGTATATTTTTCTATTGACATGTTCAACTTCTTCCACCATCCCTGCTCTTAAGGAGTACTGAGCCTCCCTCTTTTTATCATAAAAATGTGTAATAACAACAAAATTTTGTTCGCAGATGGAGGATAGGGGGTCTCATTACGAGCCAGTCTACCATGTTCATAAGTTTGTAACAAAGTGACATTCCCATTATGGCCACCACACCAAGGTTATGATCCACTGGATAGCCAAATTATCCTTGGAACAGGAGATCTCATCACGAGTCGGCCTAATCACTTTTGCTACATCCCAGTGAATGGCAGTGTGGTTATCTGGTTACCACGCCAGCACATTGATCTCTTCTGTAGAACAGCACTAGAACTCTCCATTTATAAATTGAGGATCCTGGCTCATATGGGTTAAAAAGAAACCCTGCCGAGGCTATGGACGTCTGCTAGCAACAGAGGCTCTGCTTATGGTATTGAAGTTATATATTATCGTCAATTATTACTATAATACCCTTTTCTTATTTTTTATTTTTATCAAAGAAGTTATTTCCTTAATTTTTATGCCTATTTTGAACCTTTATGCATGATAAATTGTTTTATGACCAATCACATCATTTTTCAGCTAGAATACAATCAACAAAGCATATTTTTGGCATATTGTCATTCTTTTTCTTTTTTCATAACTTATCATCAATCCAAAGCATCCTATATTTTATTCATAACTATCTTTATACACTCTACTCTCATTATAACCATAACTCTCGTCGTCCTATCATTGATTTGTGTACTCTACTGCTATATTGTTCATTCCCTTGTCTTGCCATCAGCACAAAACCTTTCATATGATTTATGGTCATGGAATCTCTTTTCCAATTGGAGAGGGGAATGTATGCATTATGGGATAGCATGTGATATGATTACTGCACTCTGCCATAACTTGTTGATTTGATAAAATATTAGTATTGCATGTATACAAAAGTTTTTCTCATTGAAATTTTTACATGCATTTTATCTGTTGCTATTCAAAACTAACACTATGGATTCAAGAACATTGTATGCACAAGTGTGATTTGTTTACAGGAGAACAACAAGTATGCAAGGGAAATTTTATTCACAGCATGACCACACTATTGCAACTAACAAAAGCGGCTCGAGCAACTTGCGAACATGAACAATTCTTCAGACATTATGTGCTTACCTGGATTCCACCTTTTGCATCACTTTCGGCACCAACTTTTCCTACATCAGCTTCAACAACTGTCAATACATATATGTCATTTTACATTTTTCTTTTGGAGGTAAAACTTGAGGTAAAATAGCATAATTTTCTGATTTATTACGAATTTAGGAGAATTTCATGAAAATCCATTTTGAGCATTATTTATCATCCTTCATTTCATAGTTTTTACCACTTCCCATTTTTCAGCGGCATATCATCTCTCGGTTTGGGGGAGTGTCTCTTTCATTCATTTCTTTTTTATGACCATGTCATTCATATCCTTTATCATCCATTTATATTCTTATTCATTCTCAACACCTCCCTTATTCCATGTTGTTTTACACCAAGCATAGAATTCAACAGCTGGTAGCAACCGCCTCTATTTGTTTTCTAACATTGCATGAGGGCATGCTAATTTTTCAGAGAGGGGGAGGAATTGCTACGCATGATGGATGTTTTTTTTTTTTGCTTTCTTTTTCATTTAAGGCATACAATTTCAGTGCAGAAATTGATTTCCATAATATTTTTAAAACTATGAACTCACTTCTTGTGATTTCTGGATAACACCGATGTATCATTAAAGTACACAAACCCAGATAATTTCAAGTTAAATTGGTTCATAAAATTTCGGAAATCATGCACTATCACCTACAACCATTTTGTTTATATCTCATGCTCTGTGCATCAAAACAATTTGATTTTTGGATCATAGAAGCATTCATATATTACAAATCTACTTGCAACATTTCAACAAAAGTTGGTCTGTAGTTTTTTGGAAAATGGTTAATGAAGGTTGTTGTTATTTATATCATATTTTGCTGCAACTTAATTGTTATGCCTTCATCAAGATTACTAAAATTGAATATTCATTAATTGAGGAAGAATTCATTTGTTCTATCCATTTTATGAGCTGAGATGAACAAATTTTATTGCTTGGTTAACACATGGGTTTTGTCTTTGGGTTGCATGAGGACATGCAACATATTCAGTTTTTGTTGCATGAGGACATGCAATATATTCGGTGTGGGGGTGTGTTGGGACGTGAATACAACCACTTTGTAACACTTATTTCATCCATTTTTACTCTTCTCTCTTATATCATTTGTTATAATTTATCATTTAAATCCATTTTATAAATGATTTATGCTCTTATGGATGAATATTATTTATCTTCCTTTATTTCTAATAAATTGATGATTATGCATGATTTTATCAATGATAGTTTTAATAAGTTGGTTATAACATTATTCGCCATTTTTAGCTTCCAAGATAATTTCCAGATTGAAGATTTGATCATTAAAAGTGCCAACTCAGAAATGCGCTGGAATAAGGAGTGACAATTTTGCGGTTGAGATTCTGAGCAAATGGAAAAGAATCTGGAAAATCTGGAACATGGGTTTTGTCCAGAACAGACCCAATTAACTTTTTTAAAGAATGGTTTGCCCAAATTTGGCTTGTACTGAGAGAAATGCGGGGTTCTTTGAGCACGATTTTCTCAGATTTGTTGTTGCGACCATCCTCCAAATCTCAGCTGCAAAGCCAAATTCGTCTTGCTCTTGTTGAGAGATGAATGGAAATATATCTTCTTATTGATCAATTGGTTGGAAACAATCCAATTTTGTAATACAAATCATGTTGTACTTATCTTTATTATAACTTCTCTCTGATCTCTCTATTTAAATGAAAACAGAGATCAGAGATGGGAGGACTTCAGGAGGACTTTGGGGATTCGAATGATGGAGAATTGAGAATTCAGACTTACAGATTCAAGAATGATGATGGATTATTCATGATAGGATAGAATAGGAGGAAAAGGAGATTGTTGCATTACCATTGTAATTCTCAATCTTTTGTTGTAGTAATGATTTCACAATTTGATGATTAATATATGATTTGGGAGTTGTTGCTCATTCTTCTCACCTGAAGTAGCCCAGCAGCGTCCGCTGGCGGCTAAGGGCCCAGTCACTAGTGGATTACGCTGCTGCTGTGTATTATATCTTTCCAATTCCCGCCGTGTGATTGCTTGATTTAATTATTATTTCTTTGAATCGTATTGCCTAACAATTTCATGTTTTTGCAGTGAGCTGTTATAATATTTTATGAAATTGTTTTATTGCACAAGCTGGGATTGAATCGTGTGGTTGTTCTTTTCCATCATAAAAAAGATTATTATTCTCCTCAATGTATATTGTTATGTTGTTCATTTCAAATGTAAAGCTTCGCCGCTCATTTCAAACTTTGATATTCATTATGGATTGTTGGTTATTTGATTTCTTTAATTACAGTTTGTTGTCTATTTCCTTTTTTGTTCATTTTTGTTGATTAATTGCAAGAGTTTGCTTTTAAAGAGTTTTCCTAGTTTACTTTCAATAGCAGCTTCAGTTCAAATTCGATTTCCTTTTAATTGCTTTAAAGCAGGACTGTCAACTGTAGAGAACTTTGGTTATTGCTTTCTCGTTCCCAGATTGATTGTCTTGTTCTAGTTTGATTTTAATTGCATCAATTTCTAGAGGAATGAGTTATTGCTACTGTATCCTCGATTGATGGTTGTTTGAGTGAATGATTTAGTTTAGAACATTTTAGTTTCTTGTTGTTCCAATTAGATTTTGTTTCCAGCTTTCATTTACTTTTTGGATTTTAAGCACTATACTGCAAAACATTACTCTTGAGTAAATAGCCGCCTCAAACTGAGTACACTCTTGAAATAAAAAGTCGTCCCTGGGTTGACAATTAATGTGAGGTAATTAGGAGTTAAAAAGACACCTTTTTATCGCTCCACAACAAGACGCAAAGGCTTTAGACAATACCACTAGATTTATTGAATATTGCACCAATCATCCAACAAACAAAGCAAAGCATGAAGCAGGATATAGAGAAAACTTCTGGTGCAACCAAGACAAGCGACAAGGCAAGTGTACAGTTAGGCACAGATGTCCACATTGATTCGATATTGATCAAAGAATGGGAACAGTTTGATAACCAGATCAAAGGTCAAAGTGATACTCAAAATGTTATCACACTGGGATCCCCCTTACGACAACAACCCATGATTCATGATCCTATGATTGAAAAACCATCCAGCAAGGACTCAACTCTAAAAGAAAATGAGATAATCCTTGAGTATCCTTCATCAGAGATTACACTGAGCATAGAGGAAATTCCACCTTTGGATGTGTTTTATAGCCCTAAACACAGAGCTATAGTCAAAAGGAAAAGGAAAAAGAGAAGGATAGACCAAGCATCAGCAACAGTTCCTCAAGATGAATCCATGAATGTCATCTGGAAAGACTCAGAAGTCAATCCCTCTGAGGACTTGACCAAATTATCTCAGTTTGCAAGAGCGTATAGAGCTGCCACGATAGATAAAGAAACTGAAGTTAATCAATTGGTCAAGGAAAAATATCAAAAAATTAAACAACTTGAAGAACAGTTAATGGTGGAAAAACAGAGGATTGATCAGCAGGTTATTGAAAGACAACAACAACTATATCAGGAGTTTGAACAGCTAAAATTGTCACATCATGAAGAGATGAAATCTAAGGACAAGCAAATAAAGTAGCTACAGCTCTCAATGGAGCAATTCAAAGACAATCCCAAAGTTGAAGAGTTTATAAAGGAAGCCTTACAAAAAAATAATTTCCTATCTCAACAGCTAACCCAACTCGACCAAAAGCTATTTCTCATTTATCCACTATGTATCAAATCCAATGGAATAATAGATCAAGTGATCAATTCCAGGTTGGAATTCAAGGATGCAGATGAGAAAATCACAAGTTACATCTCTTGGCAAAACACAGAAAAGGGAAGTGCTGCTAAATTGCTGGTAGTTGAAGAATCTCGTAAGGAGATATTATTTTCAGAATGGGAGACACAGTTGATCAAAGTAGAAAGGGATACTTCAAGGGTTAGGGCGGTGATGAAAAATATCATTGAGCTGATAAAAAATAACTTACACAGTGTCAATTTAATTTTTGAGTGTTCCCCAGAAAACCTTCCAAAAAAAAAAGTGTTGGAAAAACAACGGAAGCAATATTTGAATAATAGAGGGGAGCAACTCAAAAAATTAAAAAGCCTTAATTGGGATACACATTGGTTCTATTCAATCAAGCCACATAGCCAACAAATGACAATCAAATGTCTTGTTGATGCAACCAATTGCATGATGCCAGAACTCTCGGATACAATATACACAGATCAGTTACATGCTAGGATGAGTCATCTGCTAGAGATCCAAACTATTCTCGAGATTTGTCAGTTAAAGCCGCAGGAGGAATAATAGATGTAATGCATCTTTTCAAAAGTTATCGCAATTCTATTTTATAACATGAAATCCCATATTTTGGGAAAGGTTGTTCCAACCACGCTAAGCACTTTTT
This sequence comes from Pinus taeda, assembly GCA_000404065.3. Taxonomy (NCBI): domain Eukaryota; kingdom Viridiplantae; phylum Streptophyta; class Pinopsida; order Pinales; family Pinaceae; genus Pinus; species Pinus taeda. The sequence goes on from APFE031685981.1 coordinate 91,558, forward strand.
ACGAGCAGTTTGATTTTTATTTTTGCTATAAATACCCTTTCATGTCATTTTATAAAGGGTCTTGAAATTTTATTAAATTAGATTGAAGAAGATATCATTTCTACACTTCTTAATTTACTTTTGTAGAAAACAGGGATCAAGGTTCAAACTTGTTGTAAGGGGATTTCAGGAAGACTTTCATTTCTGTATCTTTTTGAAGTTTTCAGAATAGGAAGAGTGAACCAGACTGTTACTTCCATAAGAGGACTCAAATACATATGGTTTTTTTATCAATGTATTTTGTTTCATGTTATGCAATTAAATAGTCTTTTGATTCGATATTGTTGTTATATGTGAATGTCCATACAATTCTACATTATATCACTTTTGAATAAGTTGGAATTGATATTCTAAACACATATGCTGACAATTGATGTTATTATGATATGCGATATGTTCTATATCACTTTTTTTAAAGTGATCCTCATTCATGCTTAACTTTCTATAGCCAAGTGATTGATCTTCATTAGCATTTGATTACCAGAAATCATTATAAATCGCATTGATATTGGATTACCCGGGTTATATACAGATCTATTTGTATAATTTCATAAGTTTATTGTTCAAACCATGTATCATTTTTTTATATATATTAAACGCCAATTCATAAAAACACATTCTATTGGGAAAATAGTCCCATACTATCTAGTCGAAGCCACCATACCAAATGGAAAAGGAATTGAATTAAGGGCCAAATCGAGTGGTTACCCCCAATGTTGGTGCAATGATTCTTGAGGCATCAACAATAGGTAAATGGAAGGCCTAGGAAAATTAGGAAGTACTTCATAAAGTGTGATCAATTGTGAATAAATAAAATCTAGTAACTGGGCAGCTAAGATGGATTGCACCTCTGTAATGACTCAGAACATAGACACATCCGTGGAAATTTGAGGTCTTAAAGATCAAATGAACCATTTACGTAAAATCTCGTCAGGAAGCTTGGTCCTAACCATCCTCTTATGATGATGTCATTCGTGAATATGCTCATAAATCAAAGTGGCATCATCTTTTTTAAATTTAGACTAGAGATAAAAGTCGATATCGTACCTCATGGGCAACTGAGGGTTTGTCGAGAAGTTTTGAGCTAAAGAGGAAAATTCACTTTAGGATGTTGTATTCAATTCAATGTACCATTTGACAACATCCCCAGTTAAAATACATTGGAACAAGCATAGATTAATCAAATTGTCCACTAAATAATTGGATGAACACTATAGGTGATACGTGGTGATATGAGTGGACATATTCTCTCCAATATTTCCTTCCAATTTGGTTGTATTGGAAGGAAATTTGGAGAGCATACGTGGTCACTAGGGGTCATGGTGAATGGGATCATTGATCAACTTAGCCAAATATGGTAAATCAAGAGAAGATAGAAATGGATTATGAAGTTGACTAAAAAGGATCATATGCAAGAGAATCCCCTGACCAACATTGTGATCCCCCCATATACCAATTATGAGGCATGGTTTGTTGGTTAAGGTATGGGTGCGCCCAAGCACATGACTTCTGTAGGCCAAGATGACCGCTGAAAGGATTTTTCCCCCAGGCTATGGTCCCCCAGAGAGAATAGGGCCCCCAAGAGCATGACTTATCACAAGGTGGTACCCAAAAGGAAAATATGTACTAACTTGTGTAGTAACACCAACATAAGGAGGATATCTCGTAATAGGGATGGTACCAGAAATGGGATTGTCCCTAGGTAAACCAAGCCCTCTAAGAAAAGTACTGGAAGGTGGTGTCCCTCCAAACAACAAACTATATCAGGTTTGTGACATACTAGAAGTGACGTTGTCCCGAGGTTGACTAGGAACAAAGGATGATCATCCCCAAAAAATTCCAGAAGTGACCATGCTTGACTGAGGAATAAGAATCATATAAGGTTAAGAAAAATAAGGGTTATAGAATCCCAATCTTATAGGTTAAAAATATTTTACACCCAAAGCTGGCATAGAAGAATTGGGCATGGAAACACTAGGGGAATTTTTGGTAGCCAAAGAAGAGACAGGGGAATTCCCCAAGAAGAAGTGAGAGATGTGGATGGAGGAGTAGGTATGGCCCCACTAAGAGCCAATAATGATGGCATGGGAACTGACACTTCTGATGTAGAAGGTAAATATGTCTCAAACTCTACCATAGGGTAGACAATTGAGAAAGGAATGTGAGTATAGGTAGGTGTAGAATCGTCAAGGTTTAGCCGCAACAACTTAGGTCCTAAAGTACCGGTCAAAGGTGGATTGGTAAGACTAGAAGAATCGTCTTCCAAAGTCTCAATAGAAATAAGATCACTACCGGGAGGATTGGGTATATATTCCTCAATTATGGGTTGATCAGGGTCTTAAGCATCGATAGACACTCTTCGTGCAAGATTAGAAATTCCACCTCATTTGGGAGGAAAACAATGAATATAACGAGACAAATAGCAAATAAATTCAGCTAGGGTGAATAATTGTAAATTAACAAAATTTATGTTGGTACAAACACCTTAAGGCCAAGACTACTGACTCAAACCAAACATCACACACTAGAAACCTCCTAAGAGGTAGTCACATACAAAGCAAATACAAAGAAGCTGGTGGTGGGACAATTATCTAGTGACTTGATTCCCAATCCCTTTAGTTGTGAACTCGGTCCAAGTGCCCTTGTTAACTATGGGAAACCCCCCAAGAGCACTAAGAGAGCATGACTAACATTCATCCCAGGTACAAAGAATATGAGCCAAACCTTGCACTTATGTATGGGCCATAAAAATTTAGGGCACTATGGTTACCACCAACAATAATACATCCTGGGGGGATAGACATAAGCCAAATTCACACACAAGGGTAGGACACTTAGTTCAAATAGTTAAGACTGAAACCCCCTTGAGAGTTGCCTCCCAAGTGGCCCCCAAGTGTTACAACAAAATGTTAAGAATATCATTTGTCATAAATGGAAATTTCACAATCCATTCCACCTAAAAGTAATCGAAATGGGGTATGTCACCTCACCCAACCCAAGTGTGACCTTGTGATTGACCCTAGTGTTAGAAGGGTTTCCCAGACTACACTACTGCAAGTGGATTTGTCTCCCTACCACAAGATGCTAAGTTTTTTTTGTAGTCTTGGAGAAGTTGAATTAAATACCTATCTCTAAGACCCTAACCTAAGATAATGTTGGTTTTCTACCAGACAAAAAATAAATAAATAAATAAATATAAATAAATACAAGTCTAGTCACTTTTATTATCAGTTTATTTTTTAGTGGGATATTATTTACATAGCTGGGATGTGGAATGAAACTTTGATGGTGTGAAAGACTCTTTTTAGTAACCCTGATGCAACAATATGAAAATTTATTCTTTAGATTTTTATGAATGTTAGCTATAGGAAGGTATGAGGTTTGTACAACACACAATGCCTATGATGCACTTCTCACTAAATGAAAAATTCCCAAATTTATAAAGCTTTTTGACCCAACAAATAAACCAAAAGAAAGAACATAAATATGAAAAGAGGCCAAATAAATCCCCAAGCTAGAACACAAAGCACTCCAAAAGTGTCAAAGCTAGGAAAACAAAGCCAAAGAAACAAAAACAATCAAGCAATCAATAAGAAAGCTAGAAGTTAAAGAGGAATGCAATGTCAACAAACTAGGGTTGTAGCAGCTCAACAAAGGTCAATGTTCTATAAAGGTCAAAAACAGACCCTAGAGGTAGGAAGGCCTAAACAAGATTAAATGGCAATGACAACAAACAATCAAGACACACCCAAATAAACTTTTCTAGATGACAACTACACAACCAAAGAGAAAACACCACCACTTACAAACAAGCAAACAAACAAAAGAGAAATCAATCAAGTAAAAGTGATGAAGGACAAACAAAGCCAAAGATGCTTGCAAACATAAAATAAAAAACATGGCTTCATTGTTACATGATCAACTAAAAAGATCTGAAAAATTGGATCCAATGATGAGGACAATAGCCTTAACCAAAGCACACCAAACTTTCAAGGAAAACCTTAGAGTAGCACCAAAGGAATGATCCAACACAAACCAGTAAGAGTATGCTCAGATATGATATGTTTCATAATTGAAATAAATAATAGAAAACATATCCAACAAATAATAGCAAGTTCTAAAGAAAAACACATGAAAAACCAAGAAAAAAACTGAAAGAAAACCCCCAAAATTGGAAAAACAAATTGACGGAAAGTAGGTTGATTTTTCAATCAGCCATATCTTCTTTATAGAGACTCTGTTTCAGATGGTTTTTTTTTTGGTTGGGGTAAAATTTTGAGAAAAAACCATTTATGTGGTTAGTTTTATCAAATTTTGTGCATAAAAGAACATAAATTGATAAAATAGTCGCAGCTTGTTACTTCCTCTTTTTTTTTTTATATAAAAAACAGAAACGAAGTTTTGGGTATGATATATTTTCAGATATGAAAGAGATTAGGATAACATAGATCTAGAAGGTAATATAAAAATAGAAAAAGTAATGGAAGTAATAGAAATTTGAAAACACAAAGGGAGAAAAAGATCATGTTGAAAATGCAACAAGAAAATCTTAATTTAATTTGTCTTTGAATTAAATTAGGAATTAAATTGTAATTCCACATCTCACGACAACTTATAATAGTTAATTAATTTAATTTGAATTATTTGAATCAGATAATTCGAGTTGGGAGTCTAACTAGAGTCATGCAGAGTGTCTCCAACTTTTTAGGAGCCCTGGTTGAGTTTATTTTGAGTTGTAATTATTTAATTCAGTTTAAATGAGTTAAATCCAGTTAAACTAGTTCCAACTGATGGAGGAATTAGTGGGAGTTTTAGTAGTGGTGTGTAACCAAAATTGATGAACTAGTGAACTGAAGATTCACTCATAATTAATTCATGCATGTCAGATTAGAGAAAGACCCAGTTGGTACTAGAGTTTAGGGACACTATACTATTAGTTGTATAATCATCTGAATTGTACAGGTGGTGCATGAAATCAAAGGAAGCCTTATGAGGATTGTGCAATTTATATTTGTGGAATTTCCCAATTAAATATGGGCTAATTCCCTAGGAAACTGTGTAAGGAAATAAGAGCTTGGTAGGCAACAAAATTGGTTAAGTATTGGCTTGAGCTAGTTTATGAAGCAGTGAGATAGATAGAGATAGTGCAAAGATTGCTTAGGCTTGAGAAAAGCACTATAATCTTCTCATATTTTATGATTAATGCAATATACAGATAGCAGGGGGTTTTAGTTGTGGATTTCGCCAGCAAATTATATTGTATGTGTGGTTGAATTATTTCTCTTTTATGCTTCGTGATTTCATCGATCATTTATTATTTCTGCTAATGAGTAGAGTAGATTCAAGTCAATTGTTTTAGGATATTACAATCTATAGTTTGAATCTACAATGAATTTCTACATGGTATCAAAACAAAAATCACTATAGAAGAGGAAAATATGAGTTTGTCTTTTGTAGGAGAAATCAAATTTGTAGTATCATACGTCAAAGCCAGTAAAATTTCATTCTACAGATTGAGACTCGAGTATGCCCTTGAGGGTAGTTAGAAATATATTTCTTGGAAGGACAAGATGGAGGTAGTGTTGGAAGACAAAAGGCTTAAGGAATTCATAGACAAAGATATTCCTAAGCCAGTTGATGCTCGATATCTGGCAGAGTGGAGAAAGTGTGTGGAAAAGGCGAGAAGTCTTATCCTAGAAGGAGTTTGAGATCATATTATCTCAAACCTCCATGGTAAGGAAACTCCATTTGCAATGTGGAAGAATTTGACAAAATTGTTTCAAAAAAATAGTGACCACAGGAAGTGGGCACTAAAGGACAAGCTCAGAAAGATCAAGATGGAGAAGGGTGATGGTATTCCAAAGTACTTAAACAAGTTCACCCAATGTCGGGATGAGCTTGTAAGTGTCAATGTTATAGTTGTTGAAGACAATCTGGTGAGCCTAGCAATTCTAGGCCTTCCCAAGAGATGGCACAACTAGCAAGACTCAGTTAATGGGAGGGAGAATCTACCAGAGTGGGAGTGATTATGGTATGACTTGGTAAAAGAAGAGATTCGATGGAGCACCAAAGATGGATCCTCATCCAAGCATGAAGATGAGGAGAATTGTGCCTTAACTAGAAAGGTGAAGAAAGGGAAGGGGAAGTCATCCCATTCCAAATTAGATTCCAGTGAGGGTGGCAAGAAGAAGGACATGTCGAAGATTAATTTTTTTTCATTGTCATGGGCTAGGACACTATGCCACAAAGTATCTACACAAGAAGGTTCGTAAGAATCCCTTAAGAGGAGCGACAGGTGAAGCTCTTGCTTCACAATTCAAGTTGGATGTCACCCTTATCACTTGCATGGTGACATCGATGATGGGTAGTGTGTGGTACTTGGATAGTGGAGCCTCATTCCATATGACCAGTAACAAACATTTCTTTAGTGACTTGGAGGAAAAGGACCTCCATATGCACATCAAGCTGGGAGATGACGATAGGTATAGTGCAACCGACATCGGTATTGTTACCTTTCAGAGGGAGTTTGATTTTCCTCTCACATTAAGAGATGTCATGTATGTTCTAGGTTTGAAGAAGAATTTGGTTTTAGTTGCCATGTTGGAGGATCATGGCTATAATGTGATATTTAGCAAGGTAAATGTTTTCCTTCAACACATAGCCTCGAGACAGGTGAAGTAGATCGAGGTTCGGGTGAAGAACCTCTACAAATTTGATGCAGAAGACTGTGTTGCTTTGAGCACTAAAGAAGAGAAGGTGTAGAGTTGAGACATCAGTAAGTTGTGGCATAGACGATTGGGTCACTTGCACCATGGAGATTTGATAATCATGTAGAAAAATTCTATAGGACTTCCCAAGGGTACACTAGAGCAAAAAGACACCTACAAAGGGTGTACATTGGGTAAGAACACCAAAGCTTCCTTTCATGATAAGGATATACAAGCACAAGAAATCTTTGATCGAGTTCACTCAGATGTGTGTAGACAATTCTCGACAGCATGCACGACCAACCACAAGGATTATGTAATATTTATTATTTTTTTTCTCGAAATTGTTGGATTTTCTTCATGTAGAAAAAAGATCAAACGTTCGCTAAATTTTGTGAATTTAAAGAAATTGTCGAGAAAGATATTGGCATGGAAGTTAAATCTCTTAGAAGCAATAACAGTGGAGAATATTTGTCAAATTAATTCAATAAATTATGTGCATCAGAAGGCATTCGAAGGGAGTTAATAAAACCTCATAACCCACAATAGAATGGGGTGGATGAAAGGAAGAACAAAAGTATTATGGGAGCAGCACATGAAATGTTACATGATCAGGGCCTACCTTTGCACTTATGGGTTAAAGAATGAAAAAAAGTTGTTTATTTGCATAATAGATGCCCTCATCGAATTCTCGAGATGAGTACACCAGAAGAATATTTTTTCAGGTAAGAAACCAGATGTGGAACATTTTAGGATCTTTGGTTCATTAGTCTACTGTCATGTTACCAAGTATGAAATGAAAATGCTAGAGCTAACAACTGAGTTGGACATATTTGTGGGGTACACTGATACACCTCACAACTATCAGGTGTACCTACCATCCAATAGGATGAAACTTTTTCATAGAAATGTGAAGTTCGATGAAGAGAAGGCCGTGAGATGTTCCCTTGAGAGGAAGATTCAGTTACATGTAGATGAGGAGATTTTAGCTTTAAAGGAGGAACTTCGGGATGATGTGGAGCAACCACATGTAGAGGAGCAGACAATGGGAGCACCCACTCATGCATAAACTTCCATATATGGAAGGAAGTGCACTAGAGAGGCTGGCAGATTGATGCATGATGCTCAAGATAATGTGGGAGCACCTGCATCACAGCGCAGGTAGAGGAGGTAACATGATCGTTATAATGGCTACATGGATCTGATGAGAAATAATGTAGAGGTTGAGCCATCCTCATTCAAGGAAGCAGTGCAACAACCAATATGGCTCGATGCCATGGTTGAGGACTATGATCCATTATTAGAAACAATGTTTGGGAAGTGGTCTTAGTGACCAACAGATAAGTCAATGGTGAGTTCCAGATGGCTTTATAAAGTAAAGCAAGAAGTAGAGGGGAGTTTGTAGAAACATAAGGCTAGATTTGTGGCGGGAGGATTCTCTTAGGTGGAGGGAATTGATTACAATGATACCTTTTCTCTAGTAGAAAGGTACTCTTCAATCAAATATATTCTAGCACTGTCAATGAAGATGGGATGGAAGATACATCAGATGGACATGAAGACAAAATTCCTCAATGGTATGATTGAGGAAGAGCTGTATATTGATCATTCGGAAGGATTTGATACCTTCAACAGAGAGTCGCATGTGTGAAAACTTAAGCGAGCATTGTATGGACTAAAACAAGCACCTCGTGCTTGGTACACCATTATTGACAATTATTTCACTAGGTTGGGCTCCACCAAAAGTGAAGCAGACGTGAACCCTTACCATATTCTGGTTGAAGGTAAATTGTTGATTATATTATTATATGTCAATGATTTGATTTTAATAAGTGATGAGAAGATGATAAAATCACGCAAAGAGGATCTTGCAAGAGAATTTGAGATGAACGACCTAGAACTCATGCATTACTTTCTTGGTATGGAAATATGGCAAGGAGATGAGGAACTATTTGTCTCTCAGGGAAAGTGCAGCAACAAGATACTGAAAAAGTTCCACATGGAGAGCAACAAACACATGGAGACTCCTCAAGTAGGTAATTGGAGGAAGGAAGATGCTACTTCAGGTGAAGTAGTGGAGGCTATTATATATAGACAACCTGTGGGTTCCCTTATATAATTGGTGAACACACGACTGAACATGTGTTTTGCAGTTAACCAACTTAGTCAAGCCATGGTTAAGCCAACAAAACTTTATTGGAATGTAGCCAAACATGTGTTGAGATACCTCAGAGGCACCACTTAGTTTGGTCTTTGGTACAAATAGACAAAGGGAGTGAATCTTTAAGGTTTCACAGATGTAGATAGGGCAGGGAGTCCCTCTAATAGGAAGAGCACACTGGGGAGAATATTCAGTATTGGGTTAGAAGCAGGTTCTTGGTACAACAAGAATCAGAGATCAATTTCACTTAATTCAATAGAAGTTGAGTACATGGTTGCTACTTAAGCAACTTGTGAGGCTATCTAGATGAGGAAGATCCTTGTTGGAATATTTGGTCAGCAGATGGATCCTACAGTCATTTACTGTGACAATCAAAGTTGTATGAAACTCTCTAAGAATCCAGTTTTTCATGATCGATCCAAGAGTATCAACATCTGGTATCACCATCTACGAGATTGTGTGTAGAGGAGAATCATGTTGTTGGAGTACATTCCTACAGAGGATTAGGATACAGATATTTTGACAAAGGCATTGTCAAGATGAAAATTCGAGTTTCACAGAGGCATGATTAGGATAGTAGATAATCCCTTTCTTGTTGAGAAAGAGTGTTGAAAATCCAACAAGAAAATCCTAATTTAATTTGTCCTTGAATTAAATTATCCTAATTTAATTTGTCCTTGAATGAAATTTGGAATTAAATTGCAATTCCACATCTAATGACAACTTGTAATAGTTATCTCAGTTAATTTGACTTATTTGGATCGGTTAATTTGAGCTGGGAGTCTAACTAGAGTCATGTAGAGTGTCTCCTACTTTTTAGGAGCCCTCGTTGAGTTCATTTTGAGTTGTGATTATTTAATCTAGTTTAACTATGTTAAATTCAATTAAACTAGTCCCAACTGATGGAGGAATTAGTGGGAGATCCAATAGTTGGGTGTAACCAACACTGATCAACTAGTAAACTAAAGATTCACTCATGCATGTCATATCAGAGAAAGACCCAGTTAAGATTAGAGTTTAGGGACATTGTAATATCAATTGTATAATCATATTAATTGTACAGGTGGTGGATGAAATATTAGGAAGGCCTATGAGGATTGTGCAATTCATATTTCTAGAATTTCCCAATTAAATATGGGTTAATTCCCTAGGAAACTGCACAAGGGAATAGGACCTTGGCAAGCAACATAATTGGCTAAGTATTGGCTTGAGCTTGTTTGTGAAGCAATGAGATAGATAGAGATAGTGTAGAGATTGCTTATACTTGAGAAAAGAATTGTAATATTCTCATATTTCCTAATTAATGAAATATATAGATAGCAGGGGTTTTTAGTTGAGGCTTTCCCTAGAAAATTATTGTGTTATGTGTGATTGAATTCCTTCTCTTTTATGCTTCGTAATTTTATTGGTCATTTATTGTTTCCGCTAATGAATAGAGTATATTCAAGTCAATCTTTTTAGCATATTACAATCTGCAGTTTGAATCTACAAGGAATTTCTATAGATCCCAACAAAGAGAGAAGAGATATGATACAAAACAGGGTAGACTCCTTGTTGGCTTATTGGGGCCTGACCTAGGTTCAGAAGAGTTTTAGCCAAACAAATCCCACACTACCGGCCCTTTTGGCAACAATCCACGGAGCGTGGACTGAAGTCTCACCTGAGGTATTAGGGGAGGTTGCTGGAACCAGGTTTCCACACCCTAGGGATGTCTTGATGAGGTCTGGAAGGGTAGTGAACTGACCTGCGCACTCACGTTGCTCTGTGCAATAGTCTGTCCTTCACATAGATCTGCGATGGGGCGGGTCCCCGATTCTTATTATTATTGCAGTTGTTATAAATCTAATCTAAGTCCTGTGGTCTTAATCAAGCATTCAATTATTATAACTAGTGCACACAACCAGAACTCTTAAAGAAATGCATAGAATCATAACATAAGAACAATCATTCAGATTTACTAGCCGATGCAGAATATAAATAGATACATGATATTTCAAGAGTAACTTCTCTTTATTAATGTCTTTGTTCCAATACAATCCCTCTATGCTCTGTGCACTGAGCTGCAAGGGTCCACACAGGCAACTATGGACTCTACCAGGCCTCTACACACAAAGTTGCAGAGCCTACTCTAACTACTACCAAACCCGACTCGTACTTATAGACTCATAACAAATATTGCATTTACAAACCCATACACATCAGATTGCATCTTGAATTACCAAAAACTGCCTTCTATCCTTAGAACTTTGTTATATTTATACCTTACCATGGTCCATGGACCATGGGCAGGCCGACTTTCTTTCTATTATTTTACATTATTTTCGAGATGATAACCCTTTGACTCAACCCATTACAGTTCACGCTCCGTGCACTTTGTGGAGCCTTTACCATACTATTACCCAAAATTTTGGGCTTTAAGCCCCAAAAATGCTATGCGGGGGGATCCGCTACCCAACAGGCCCCCAACACAATCTTCGTGACTCATCCCAGGCCACACATTCTTCTGTTGTCCGCTGTATCAATTATGCTCGGCGTTCTAATACATTGTCGGAGGCACCTTCCTGCCTTAACACATATGTGTCCTACAGCTAGGTCATCTTTCCCTGCATCATAGTGGTGATTGTGAACACTTCCTCAAGCCAAGAGTAGATGCATGATTTGAGCCCAGCTTCTCACTGTCATGCAGCGTCTCCCTGCTCCTTCAGAGCTTGGGCCTCCCTCATCTTGGCCAAGTGCTGAGTGATGGCGACCATTTGCGCAGTCCCCCAAACATTGTCATAAGCCTGCTGCAATTCCCGTGCTTCTGTTTCTTCTTTCTGTAGCGTTGGGTCTTCTTGTACTGATGTGAGTGTAAGAAGGGACTAATCCAACAATCCTGTGCAGTCTTGTACAATGTGCTCTATCACTTCCAATCCTGCTTGAATTTCATGGCGGCACTGCTCTCTAACTTTCGGGGGTGTAGTAGGTTGCGCCTTCATCCTTAGCTCTGCGATTTGCAGGTTCAACTCCCACTGCGTTTTTGTGACCTCCTCTTGGGTCGTACAGAATTGTTATACGACAAATTGACTTCCTCATCAACTCAGAGGGGAAAGACATGATAGTTGACGCAAATATCACAATCATAGGCCTTGATTCCACACTAACGTTGGTTGTGCACTAACAATCTGCTTTATAAAGCTTGTCTGCAAACCTAAGGGTGCGTTAGTAACCCTACTAACTAAAGTCGCTAGTATGGGAACAACGTTAGTGAAACTTGGTGAAGTTCTAAGGGTCAAAGGAATGAATTGACTCATAAATATCTAGATATTTGTCCCTAAAAATACTCAAGAAAAGCAAGGAAACATCCAAAATCAACCTATTTGGAGAAATTCTAATTTGAAAGAAGAAGGAAAATGGGAAAGAGCTAAAAAGCATGGCAAGTTCATTGCTTTTGCCCTAGGGAACTCAAGGAGGAACTTGGAAACCCTAATTTAATTGCTACATAAGAAAAGCTAGGGCTATGGTGATAAAGGCCAGAGCATTTGAAAGGATAGCATACTTGACTCTTGAGCATTGTCTCAAATCATAAGAAGTGAGCAAGAAGGGAGAGAGAGAGAGAAGCTAGAGGGGTAAAGGAAGACTGATACAATAGATGGTTGTAATCACTCTTCCAATATTAATATAGAACTGTAGTTGTACTATCTACTCCGTGGTGTTGGTACTATCATTCATTCAGTTGTTTGTCCAATACCTTTTAGCATGAGTAGCTTAGTTATGTGTAACTAGATGTTCTTTTATGTATTCACGTATTATTTATCAGAGTTGTATGCTGTGATTATTCTTGTCTCTTCTATGTGCAGGACTAGATGTGGAGCTGACTCAAGGGATTTCCACTTAGCTGCATTGTGCTCTCCAACAAATCTACACGGAGGCTTGAGGTAATATCCTTCTTCTACTTTGATAGTTAGTTATTGTTTATGAACATGCATGTAACTATGTGACGGTTGCAGATAATCTTACAGTCTACTAAAGGTCCTGGGAATATCTTTGAGGGTATCTTCATTCTCCATACACCGTGCATTTTATCCTATAGAAGAATTGGCGACTTCACTAGGGACTATACATCTAGTCACGGTTTACCCAGACTCTTCTTAGTTTTCTCCTCCTTCTAAGAGCTCCCTATACTTCTGCATTCCCTTTCTGACCCACCAAAAACCTTGTTGCATCCTTCCTACATGTATCCATCACTAGATCTGATCTAGAAAGCCCTATTTTTAACTGTTTTCCCACACTAACGCAGGTTAGTAGACTACACAGTGCTTTATAAAGCATTGTGTCTACATACAGACAACGTTAGTGGGCTTGATAACTCTCTCTGGCCATTGCTACAGAGCGTTAGTCTCCCTAAACTTTGATTTCCAACCGTGTCTGTAAGCCAAAAGGGATAGGAAGCCTTCTCATGGACTGAAAGAAGATCTGTTACTAAATTTTGTCAGCAAAATAAGTGTCCTAATTTTATTTTATTTTAAGGAAAAAAAATTTGTTTTTCTTTCTTAAAATATTTTTTCTAAAAGAAAGATCCACATTTGTCATTCATCCTTCTGTTTAGCTGGTTAAAAGCCGCTCTATTTTTGGTCTTAAGTAGTTTTTAAGAAACATTGGAAAGAAGTCCTTTGGTTATGCATGTGTTAAATGACTAAGATGCATGGAAAGAATATGAATAAGTGAAAAACTCTCACTTGTAGAATATGGCTTGTTTTCATCAAATTGAAATCTTTTTAAAGCATTGTCTTGTGCATGATTTATTGAGTCAAAGTCTCATCAAATTTCATACGTCAACTCCCCTACCGAAGACAATAATCAAGTACATAGAAAATTTACCTAAAATCAATCAGTAACTCTTTATTGAGAAAACAAACATTAGTTTAGGCTAGGATCTTGGGATACGCAGAGTGAGTAAAATTTCCCAGGATCGAACACCAAACTAGTGTCATTAAAAGAGAGAAAAATTCCTTCTGCACTCATACTACTGGGACCACTCCAGTAAAAGCGGAGCTAAATACGAGACAACATTGAACTGTAAGTGAAGGTAGCACACCCTCTCTTATAAATCCTTTGGGTATTCTGTGTATTGGGGATCCCTTCAGGGATTTCAGAGTTGAGTTGGGGTCTCAAGTATCCTACCCACACAACGTGTTGTCTTCAATTATGTCCCCCCTGGTGGTGTCTATGATCTGAGGTACCTATAGTGGCAAAACATTTAGGGACTTACACAAGGTGACTGGGATGAGTTGTCCTGGTATCTAACAGAGACAGACCTACTCTATCTTTAGTTTTTGGGAGTGTGCTCATCTTCACGAGAATACTTGGCCCCTCAATCTGAGGTTCGCGCGAAGCTCTAGGGTAACCGTAACTGTACATTTGGCTAGCCTTCTCTGTTATTCATTTAGATACTGGGTTTCATCTCCAGTGATTGGTGCTTATCAGATAGGGTCATTTTCCTATGTTTGTGGATTGATCAACTTAGTGTATTTTTTTATATTTTTTAGGCCCCCGCGTGTTATCATTTTGAGACTTTAACAAATATCACGATAAATTTATTGATAAAACTTAATGGTCACTGTGGCTACATCCGACCCTCATTGTCAATCTAGATGATTGCTAGGACTTCCTCCACTCATTGTGGAAGATCCGTCGAGCTCCAATGAAACGGATTCCCCATCTTCGGGGAATCAGTCTCCCAGATCTCACATAGAATCTATTTGGACAACTGACGATTCAAGTTTGATAGAGGATTTCTTCACAAAAAGATTTCTTCCTCATTTTAACCCTACAATCATGAATCCGTTGGACCCACTCTTGATTCCAATGGCACTTGTACTTCTTGTTTCTGTAGGTGGAACATTTCCATCCATCCCATCAACGACTAATGGGTCATGGAACTTTGTTGATGCTTTTGGTCCTCCACCACTTCCCTAGTCGATAGTCACCACAACACCGTCGATGGAAAACCCTACTATCCCATTTGTCCCAGGTACAACTACTCACATGACACCCTCTACAAGTGGAACCCAACCGATGCCGGGTTCCACCCCTTTACTGTCAAACTGCATACCTTTGAAAAGTGCCACATACAATGCTCCCTATAACGCTCAATATGGAACTATGGGCATAGTTATCATCTACCAACAATATGGTCAGCCGCCATTGTATAGTTTAAACCCCCATATTCATGTCTCTGGGGGGATTCCCAATATGCACATTCTGGTAGGGAACATAATAGCTCCCCCTCCATTCTCAAGCATGCGTGGTTAGTCGCTAATTGATATGAGCATTCCTTATGTCAATCAAGGACAAATGCTTAGTTCAGTGACAGGCGGGAATCCTCAAGGAGGTCCCAACCAATCCATGGGGGCACCCTACTCACAAATTCAAATGAGTCAAGGGGGCACCTCTTATCTTGGGGGAAATTCTATACCCCAATATCAAAATCCCCATGGAAATCCACACTACAATGCCACACCTCAAGGCAACTGTTATACCACATAGCCCATGTATAATATTAGGACTCAAACGATGGGAGGAGCGCAAAGCTCCTCAAGTTAGATGTCATCACCTTGGTCTAAGTCGGGGGCACCACATTCTCTACCTTTCTTGGCAATGTTGGATATACCCAACTTGTACAAACTTACAAATGACCCCATCTATCATAACTTACAATGGCCACCGATTCCACATAAGATACCAATGGACATCCCCAAGTTCAATGGAAAGAAAGGGGAGGATCCAGGCACTCATATCACCACCTACCATCTTTGGAGTGTTTCTAACTCCAAGGTGGATTGTAGTGTCTGGTTACGTATTTTTCCCCACACCCTCACTGGCAACGTAGCTAAATGGTACATTGACTTACCACACACGTCAGTAAACACCTTCGATGCTTTAGCGATGGAATTCCTAAAGCACTTCCAGCTACCCATCCGCTATGAGACTGGGACATAGCTTCTCACTTCATTACGTCAGGATACCACCACCCACATCTTCGATCATATACATGAATGGAGACGTAGGCAGAGGTTAATCAAAGCTCCCCTCCCAGACTATCTCTTATCGGACTGGTTCTGCAAGTCCTTACTCCTACAAATCGTTAAGGATGTCAGCTTAGGTGGTGTGGTCACAAAAGACCGATCCATATGTCATGCCCAGCACTTAGATTTGATATATTCACAGTCTAGCACTCTTTATGATGTAATCCCCAATGCCCCTCACAACTCTAATGATTCCACTACTACCAAATCGACTGTTCTTCCTACCATTGAGATAAACTCTGTACAGTCTACACAAAATCTCAGTGGTAAGAAAAAGAAGAATAAGAAAAAGACTGCTCCTTCTGAAGAGCAGTCAATAAAGAAGCAAAACCCAAAACAGAAGGCCCCCTACCCCTTGTGACGAGGAAAAGGATAAATCGCTCGATTCCCTTGCAAAATCTGTGCTGAATACCACATGACCTATCACTGTCCGCGTCTTTAGGAATGCATAAAATACATTGCCAAAAAGGATACTAGCAGGACCCCCTTTGTCCTTAAAAATCCTTTTCCCGCTCAATAGCAACAAAACCTTACTGCAAACCAACCACAACCCCCGCAAGGGGGCAATGATGGTTCGCAACATCTTTCAGCTGGTGAAGGATCTTCTATCGTTTACACATTTGAAATGGTAGATCTACAAACAAGAGCCAAATCTTATGGAGCTCCTATTGCTCATGCAATGAAACCTTCCTCAAGTCAAAACCCATCGCCACCCAAAAATTTGCATATCGAAAGGCTAGTTGTTGACCTTGTAATCTGCCCCGCAAAGGGTCACTTCGACGCACAACGCACAATACATCTGCACATGCTACCCAAAATTGCAACATTGTAGAAGACTTGGCACAAGAATCGTCGATTGTGTTGGCGCTCGAAGTATTAAAAGCATGCCCAACACAAAGGAAAGCTCTGCTTTTGGCTATTGGTGGTATCGACCCACAGGATTCCATGCTTGTTATTTTCGACATGGAAAAGTGTAAAGCTCCCCTTTCCCATGAGCTTGCATTTCAAGTGAAATTTTTTTCAAAGGTAAAGGAATACACAGAACTTTCATCGATGAAGGTGCTTCTACCTGTGTCATGTCGGCTTCATGTTGGCTCACCCGGGGTTCTCCAACCCTATCCCCACCATCGAACTCCCTTAAATATTTTGACGAACACACTTTCATCCCAAAAGGTTACCTAGCTAGCGACCCCATCACTTTGTATGGGAAAATGGTAATGGTAGACATAGAAGTCATAGACAAAAAGCTCAACTATAATATTTTGCTGGGTCGCAGTTGGACATACGCCATGATAGCCATCGTATCTATTGTCTTTTGCATCATCCTATTCCCATTAGATGGAAAGGTAGTTACAATAGATTAGTTGTCTTTCTGCACCCCTGATTATTCCCCATTACCAAGTGGCTTTGTACCCCTAGTAGGTGGTGTACCTGACTCTTATGTCAATCTTGGTACCAATCTATGGAAGGCTTCTTCCCTCATAGATTGTTTTCCTCTTCAACCACCCAAGGTTTCACAGATGGTCAACATGCTTTCATCTATTCCTCATTAACAGATCGATCCACGGATCCTACTGGCTCCTTCAGACCTTGACACATACGGAGAACAAATGCCATTGTCACCAGCTGAATTGGCCTACCAAGAAATTAAATTTGCATCCGCAACTCTGGTCACATTGGTTACTGCCAACGGTACCACCACCCCTCCCATAAACACTCCCTCTTTCGATCTACTCAATCAAGTCCTGCCTATGGGCAAAGCTATTTGAGAAATCATGAGTTCAGAAGAGCAACCTTAGGAGAATTAGCACCATCGTGTTTTGATATCTGATTTGGACACGATGCCTCTTCAAATCCTATCCCTTAACATACTAGAACTCATTTCCTCACCCTATATGACCATCCAAACTTTGGAGACAAAAGGAAACATGGGCAATATTTCAAAAACATTGCTCATCAATATTTCTGTCAAGACAGGCATTGTGGAAAACATTCAGATTGGATTCGATTGCAATCTTGAGGAAATTGCAAGCTTCACCTACCTCTTTAAGGAATTCCACAATGTATTCAGTGGGTCTTATGAGGAAATGACTGGCATCAATCCATCTATTGTCGTGCATGAGATCCAGCTTTACGACGATGCAAAACCCATTGAGTGTTAGATCCCTTCCCTGCAAATAGTTGTTGAATCTCTGCCCGGCATTACTGTCGAAGAAGAATGTTTACTATACCTTAATCAGCTAGACGAAACTTGTTGAGATGCCGAATTGGTACTCGAGGCTCACAAGCACTGGGTAAAGTCTGAATACGACAAAAAGGTTAAGCTTCTTTCTTACCAAGAGGGTGACCTTGTTTTGCTCTATGATAAAAAAACATGACCTATTGGGGGCAAGCACAATTCAACCCTTATGGCTAGGTCCCTATGTTGTCAAGAAAGTCCTCTCCAAAGGGGCATATGAACTGCAGGACTAGGAAGGAGTCCCGCTCAAGGAGCCCAGAAATGGGCTCTATCTGAAAAAGTATTATGCCTAGTATTGCATTGGGCATGTGCTTTGTAATTTTATATTCATAAGTTTTGCTTCCCTTTTCTGGTGTCATTGGATTTCTTTGATATTTAGAGGAGTACTTATCTTGTACATTCTTCTCACAATGCAGATGTCTTCGTTACCCTTAGCATACGTAGGATACACCGATGGTGCCAATCATCACACATGGCACATTGCATCAACTGCTTGGGTCATCTACACACCTGAGTCAGAACTATTTTGTTCTGGAGGAGTCTTTCCTAGTACTGCCACCAACAATATTTCCAAGTACATGTCCGTCATTCCACTTCTCACCGAAGCATCATCAAGGGACATCTTCAATCTGGTGGCTAGGTTAGACTCCTAGCTAGTTGTTATGCAATTGACAAATCATTATCACATTCATAATCCAACCTTGTTATGTCATTATCTAAGGGTATGACTCCTGGAACGTCAATTTGAGATAATCACATATGAACACATTCCTCGAGAATTTAATATGGTTGTTGATTCATTAGCTAACTACATAATAGATTGGCATCTGTCTCATTATTTATAGAAGCATGCATGAAAAGTAAAAATTTACCAAGTTAATTTTTTTTTACAAAAAACATTTACACCATAAAAATACCAAAATGTTTATATATATATGGATCAAAATCCAGTCTTTTACATCAAAATATTCCAAAAATTGGATTATTTAAGTACAAAATGGCTATTAAGCCCAACTAAAAGCACTCATTGGCTATGCCAAAACCCCTACTAAAAAGAGCCTATTGTTCTTGAATGCTAAAATTGCTATAGCTATCCTCCGAAGAGGAACAAGAAATTGCTCAGATACATCGACTGTGTGCCGCTGCATATGAGTGGAAATCTCCCTCATAGGAAGGGGGGGACACCCATGGTCAAGCCTTTGAGATTCCTTAGAACATCACGAAGATTGTCGGCATTTCCCCCTCCAGCAGGTAGTTGGCCTCCTCGTTGCATATGGCGGGGTTTGCCTGCAGGTCGTAATGGCACCACATCTGTGTTAAGCATAAAACTTCATGTCAATTCTTATTTCACCTATAAAAAAACATTACATAAACATTCAAAAGCTAAAAAATACTTGAAGTACTATCAAAAATCATTCTCACCTTGAGGAACCCGTCAGTCCAGGGCGGTAGCATCAAGTCTGGGTCGCTGGTAAAGTCCATGCCCTCATAAGCATAGTCATCAATCATCACTTTTTTGCCACGAAGCCACTGGAATAAATCTTCCTCGAAGAAATTTCGGATCGATCCTCCTCCTGTGTGAGGATCGAGTGATGACCAGCAACCCTGCCTTGGCTCCCTCGGATCAAGGGGACTTAAGCTCATCCTTAAGCACATCATAGGTACCCTCTCAAGAAAGAATGAAACTATGATAGTATGATACCCAAAACTATGTTGGGTACGAGTCTTGCATGCCATTAACTTTGCCTTCAACTAGCAACACAACTTCACACCAGTTGAACATCTGTGGCTGGACACAGTCAACTGCAAGCAACAGTTGGGCCTTTGTCGCAATGTGGGGACTCTTTGATCCTGCCAACCACACAATCAACCATAAAATTGCCCTCATAGACCTGGACCTTATCCTCTCTATGGGGACTCTATTGTTGACTAGTCTGCTCTCATGGATGCAGTAAGATTGCACCAGCTCTAGGGTAGATCATGGATCTAGCCTACCACCGGTGAGTTTTGCCTGTGCCCCATGGATCAACAAGCCAGTCAAAAAGTATATGTCATCACAGCCAATAATGTTAGGCCCCTATACTACTAGTGTAACCCCTTATTGTTATTAGTACAACCCCCTTATTATATTGATGTACCCATGTAGTGCCCATATTGTTACTATTGTGCCCCATAGAAGCCCACTAGTGTTATTATTGTTCCCTTACATTATTATTGTTATGTCGGCTCTGATTATGTTATGACCCCTTAGACTCCTATATATAGAAAGGAGGTCTTTTCATTTGTATCATCAGAGAATTGTTCATTTATGTAATGTAAAGGAGGTTTCCCCTCAAAGAGGCTGAATTCTAAGGCATTGATTTATCTTTTCTATCTTTTTGTGAGCTGGTTTCATAACATTTGGTATCAGAGATTTGGATTCTAGGGTTTCACTGCTCCAAATAGGTCATTGTGGAATTTTCACTATAACTTTTTTCTGCAACGTTTCAGAAGTGAAAAAAAAACCCATTTGAGACGAATTCGCACTGAACCTCGGGTCCGAATTTTAGAGCTTTTCGTGCTATATTTGCAGAGATATGATCTGAGGAAGTTGGTCTTTTTGTAGATTCCTAAATTACATTCCAAATAGGTGACCTGGGGAAAATCGTCATAACTTTCTCTCCGGGCATCAGATTGAAATTTCGTAAGAAGGTACAGAAAGAGAACGGACTATAGTTTCCTGTATATATTTTTTAGAGCCAAAGGTCGAAACAGGGACATGTGGCATGTCGTACAATTTTGCTCTACTGAACTAGTCTATAATCAAGTCACTATGGGAAATTTGGCATAACTCTTCCTTGGAGAATCCAATTTGGATCAGACTAGTGGCATTGGAAAGAGGACACAGAGGCTACTACAGGTCACAATTTCAGAATTACCACTCCTCAAACTCTCAAGATAGAAGGACATATCAAAAAGAAAAAGGTGCAAGAAGTGAAAGATCACATCGAGAAAGAAGAAATGAATCCAACCATATCTTGTAATTCATTGATCAGAATTACCACTCCTCAAACTATTAAGATAGAAGGACATATCAAGAAGAAAAATGTTCAAGAAGTGAAAGATCACATTGAGCATCAAGCAATGAATCCGACAAGGATTGGAATAAATTACCACTCCTCAAACTCTAAAGATAGAAGGACATATCAAGAAGAAAAAGGTTCAAGCAGTGAAAGATCACATCGAGCATCAACAACAAGTTATTCAACTTTTAAAGGATAAGGCCACTTTGGTGCAAAATTGAATGAAACAATAGGTAGATCAACATTGTAGTGAAAAATGTTTTAATGTAGGTGATTGGGTATTTTTATTGCTACATCTCAAGCAAGCTATTTATGAGAAGGAAATGTTGGCAATACTACATGCACTTTAAAAAAATGGCGACCTTACCGAATGGGAAGTCCCTTCAAGGATAAGGATGTGGAAGCATTGTTTTGTGTTATTTCTATTATCCAACTAGATTGGATAAACGAAGCAAGGGATGAATGGAAGAAGGACGAAGAAGTATGGACACTTATTCAAAAGTTGCAAAAGATCCCAATTCAAACAATATTGCCAGAAATTGAAGAAGGAAAAATCATATTGGAACCTGGAGCAGTCACAGAAACAAAAACCTGACAGCTACGAAATCAATCAACTTCAGAGTATCTCATCAAGTGGAAGAACTTACCTGCTAAAGATTCCACATGGGAGGACAAGAATTTTATACAGAAGCATCAAGAACTACTCAAGTGTTGAGGACAACGCTTTTGGAAGGAGAGGGGCATGTTAGGCCCCTATACTACTAGTGTAACCCTTATTGTTATTGGTACAACCCACATATTACATTGATGTACCCATGTAGTGCCCATATTGTTACTATTGTGCCCCATAGAAGCCCACTATTGTTATTATTGTGCCCTTACATTATTATTGTTATGTCGACTCCGATTATGTTATGACCCCTTAGACTCCTATATA
>APFE031685983.1:0-13266 GCA_000404065.3 Pinus taeda
GGTTATAGGCGACAAGCTCCCAGTTCAAACAATATTGCCAGAACTTGACGAGGAAGGAAAAATTGTATTGGAACCAGAAGCAGTCATAGAAACAAGAACTCGACATCTACAAAATCGATCAATTTCAGAGTATCTTATCAAGTGGAAGAACTTATCCGCTGAAGATTCCACATGGGAGGATGAGAATTTTATGCAGAAGTATCGAGAACTACTCAAGCGTTGAGGACAACACTTTTTTGAAGGAGAGGGGCATGTTGGGTCCCTATAATACTAGTGATTACCCCATTACTATTGTAGTTGTACCCCTTATTAATATTATTGTGCCCCTATAGGCCCCATATTGTTATTACTGTGCCCCATAGAATCCCTCTATTGTTATTTTTGGGGATTTATATTATTATTGTTAGGTCAGCTGGGTTATATTGTGACTCCTTAAACTCCTAGATATAGAAAGGAGGTTTTGTCATTTGAATCATCCAAGAATTGTTCATTTATGTAATGTAAAGGAGGTTGTCCCCTCGAAAAGGCTGAGTTCTAAGGCATTGATCTCTCTTTTCCATCTTTTCATGAGCTGGTTTCATAACATGACGTCTCTATTCATGGATGTGACTAGAGATGTGGTTGCAGTGTCTTGGTTGAGTGATGTTAGCAGATGGGTGCCAACTTCATAGCGAACCAACAGCTGGAAATATGTGAGAAAGTCCATAGCGAGAGTGGTAAATTCATCATAGGTACTTCGAGACAATTCAATGTACCACTTCGTTGTAGCACTTGTGAGAGTTAGTTATAAAAGTCGAAGATGAACAAAATCATCAACATATGATTTGGAGGAGCACCAGAGGTGATATGTCATCACGTGGTCTTGTAGATCCTCTCTCGCATTTCCTTCAAATTTTGGACAATCACTCAGAATCTTGGATGGTACCAGATATCAGTATGGCGAATGAAGAATAGAATCATTCATGAGCCTAGATGCATCGAGAAACTACAATGTGGCCAATAATGGCAATTGGGTATTGAAAGGCATTTGTCGCTTCTTAGTGGGCCCAGACTATAGAGCCCATCTTTATTGATAGTGATTTTTTCCCCATAGTGGATGATTTTGTCCATATGGCATTTTATTTCCCCCCCACTGTAGGTTACCCTTCCCATAGGGAGGATTTTGGCATTGATAGCCTTGAAAATATCTAACCAAAGGGTGATGATAAGCAACGTATGGGTTAAAAGGCTGTTGAGCCTGTTGACCTTGGACATACATCTTTTGTACCTGCTTCCCCTGGGTATAAGGGTTTTTAACTTGTTGCCCCTAGACATAATGGTTTTGAACCTTCTGCTGTAGGACTTGACCTTGACCTTGCCCTTTGGAAAGGTTGACCTTGTGGCTAGAGAGGTTGACCTTGCGAGGACAATTTTTGGGAAGATTGAGGAACATACTGCATCTACGGCTGCAAGGTTTGTTGTGACTTTTGCAAGGGTTACCCACACATTTTTTACAATTGTCCTTTGCATTGTCTTCCCTCGTTGCTACAAATATTGTCATTGCTGCTACAAGGGTACTTGGATAGTTCCCTAAAATTTCCTAAATTGGATCTAGCCATATGCACGAGGGGCGGTGGATGGATCAGGCTGAGCATAAGGTGTAGCTTGAGGGACGTAAGGCAGGTGTATCATTGCTTGTGAACCATGTGGAACATAAGGAGTTTGGTATTGAACCTAAGCCACATATAGCTTCTAATAATAGATGTTACTAAACCCAGAAGGACCAATAGTGTTGGATTGTTGGTACTCAACATTACTTGATCGAGAAGGACCAACAAATTTCGAAATAGCACCGGAAGAGGGCTGGTTCATTCCGACCATGTAAGCTTTGGAGCCACTGACATTGGTTGTGCTAGACATCATAGAAACATTCATGTTTGCCCCCTAGGTGGTGGCACGGCCCATCCACTTACAGGAGGGATCAGAGAACTAAGAGAGACTTGACTTGTAATCGTTAGTTGAATCATATGAGCAACTTGGACTGAAAAAGCAAGTGGATTCAGAATGGTTGGTTTCACTAGAACTGAAGTGACTACAAAAGGCACCATCAGCTGAGAGCTCAGGTTCTGAATGAACGGACGTGAGGTAATCATAGCGCTAGACAATGAAATAGGGTTGTGATATAATGACGAGGCACTATGGGTGCCCATCACCAACTGAGCTAATGAAACATAATCATGAGGTAACTTAGGATAAACGCTTGTTGGAATGCTTCCTATGTAAGGAAAACCTTCAGGAGGGAATGGATATCCTTGATCATGAACAATGTGAGGAGTGTGTGTAGCATACACCTCCGAGTGACCCAGAAAGGAGATTGGGATCTCTCATTCTAATTCCATGGATGGAAACAAATGATGACGGACAACCAATGATGTTCGAGGAGATAATTACAAATAAATAGCCAACCAATTCTAAAGACTGTATGGACGTTGTTGTGATATCACAACAAGATTGAACAAAGGATTCAGAGGATAAACAACCAGTCATAAATGACCTTGAGAAGTCAATGGACTCTCAGGAGCCTAGATAGGATTATCTGGATATTCCAGGATAGATTCTTAAGGTGACCCAATATTTGATGGAGGAGGAGGATGTGATAACAAAGGTTTAATACTCAAAAAAATTCCAAGTCCAACAACTTGGTCCTCAAATGACTGCGAAAATTCTGGGAGAGGCTCTATAAATAATCATCCAAATGGAGGAGAGGAAGAGGAACTGGGTGAACCTAATGGTTCAGCCATGATGACTTTGTCTCAAACAATAAGGAGAGAGAGATTAATTGCAGGGCTTTTAAAGATTATTTAAAGGTATACTCACGATTTAATCTAGAATAAGGATAATAGGAAAGTTATGTGATCATTGGAAACATTTTTTCTTAAGACGCTAAACAAACCGATACTTTTTCCTATTTTAAGAGTTGAGAAAAAATAAGATATGACTCTATCAAAATGATTGCTCAAGATAACCTAGGAAAAAAGGATTACCACATAACTATGAGCTACAACATACCTCCCAGCGAACTGAGAAGTACGAGCAGGCAATCTCCCTGAATCTTGAGTTTGGTGTATCACTTTTACAACCTAGTGGGGTCTCCCTTTATATACACGATGATATGGGGACGAAAAGTTTGTACTAGCGCTGCCTAGTGCTGAAGCAAACAATATCTGCTAGGTTTAAATATGTCAGATTAATTGAATACATTTTAAAGTTTGTCTTGAAATTATGTATCAATTTATAGGCCTTATCGTTGTGACTCGGAAAAATGCTTGTATGCAGATAATTGAGACAAAGCCCTTTTAGTTCGATGAATGTTTACACTAATGAGAGTAGAGAAACCAAGAAATGAAAAAAAAAGAAACTGAAAGCAATGTGACCTTTTCACTACTTCACTTTTGAAAACAAAATAATGAAAGACCTTTCCCCTTCATATCTTTCCTATCAGATGTACTTCAAGTAGTCCTTTCAACAGTAAAGATAATTCATTTCTTTTCAAATGCAAATGATGATTCATGGTTTTGCTCGGGCCCCTTGTGGTTACGTGTCATTCCCATGTTAAATCGCGTGCCCTCAGAAGAAAACCACCCCATGGCCAAAAGCAGTGCGATTAGCCTCCCAAACTGCTCCCCCGCATATAGTAAAACCATCCACTGTTCACTTTACGCCAAATTTTAAAAGTTAACCGTTTAGCCATTTAAACGAAAAACCATCACTTTTGCTCTTTTCTCTCATTTTTCATAGTAAAATTTGTATAACCCTCCTGCGCCACCCTAAGCCTTTGCAACTGATTTAACCACTATTTACCTCCTGAAAACACTTCGGACTCCATCCACAGACCTTTCAACTCAAATGAATCCATTGTGGCCCTCCCTGCCAACCTATGTTTTTCCTAACAATTGTTGTATTTTGCAGGTGATTACTGGAAGACCAGGAGAACGGATAAACAATTTTTATACTAGTTAAAAACATGTTTGTTCCAAATTATCGAGAAATTAATTGAAATTATTTTTTTGTACAAATAGAAGATCATGTTTAAACCATAGAGAAAGTAGAAGAAATCATTTACACAATAAATGTTAAAATAAACAATTTACATATTTAAAAGACAAAACAGAGGAGGCAAAAGTAGAAGTAAAAAGTAAAAAGTAAAAAGTAAAAAGTCATAGTAAAGGGTATTAACGGGTCAACAAGGCTAAAGAGTATCAGATGAAAGTGTATCAGATGAAAGATCATAGGTTAGTATTATTTCCAGCATGAAGATGAAATAGACAAGTAGCTTAAAGGGAAAAAGTTCAAAGACCAAAGCGAGAACAACCTAAATAATAGGGACAAAAGCAGTAGTTCAATAGTTGTCTCTATCTTCTTGCATGAAGATATATCCTTTTCATTGAATAAATATATTTTTGTAAAAACAGTTTAGGATATTTTCCTAATTCTACTATTGTATAAATAACTCTCCTTATGAGTTGTTATGGTTTCATTGTTCACCTTTGAACCATGTTGACAATTGAAAGAGAGTTTACTCTTGAAGAAGCATTTCTAAACCTTTGATGTAAAAGATTTCGTGGAACCTTAATACAAAGCAGAGGATTCTAAATTCAGTTTTACATCATCTGTGTTTCCTATAAGTTTTTCCAGTAACAAATTATGTTTTTCTTCATATTCTTATGACTTTACAGAGATAACTATGTAGGAATAATTGTGTCTCAATCTATTCCTATAAACTTCTAAAGTGATAACCATTAGAGAGAATGGATTAATGAATTATGTGTTTAATTAGTTCCCTCTGAATCAATAAATCATCAGCATCTCGTTCTAAGCATAAGAATATTCTCTTGAACATTCTGAACATCATTCATAGGTTTTCATAATTATGATTGTTTAATATTTTATTTGAAAACTGTCATAATCATATTATTTTTGTTTTTTCTCACCACTATTCAGTATTTATCACTCTGTGAAGTTTTATAGCAGCCTTTTACTTTGGAATTATTATTATTCAAAATGTTAGGCATTAGAGTGTTACATCTATTTTATTCATTGGTCTTCCAAATCAAAAGTAAAACTCCAAGCAAAATTATTTTAGATGCTCTAGAATTGATAGCTGACCGCTATTATCTCAGAGGTACAACAAATGGTCTAATACTGACAGGTATAATTCTTCCTAACTGAGATGGAGTGTTCAAATGTGTAATTGCAGTCCAATTTCACTCTTTATTAATTATTTGATGGAGATTATGATGAAATCATATTCCTTTCCTCAGAGGACAAAAATCAACCTAATATTCACCTCATTTGGACAAGCAAAAGTTGAGTTATGAATTATTTTATTCGTAAATATATTTTGGATCAGATTGGCCCTACGCACCTATACCAATGGACACGTCAAGAAAACCCTGATGGAAACCTATAAATAGAATATACATCAAGCTCATTTCGACACATTGATAAAGCTCTCTTCTCCTCTTCTATTTGATATTGGCTAGCACAGGTCTGATGGAGGAAGCTCACTCAAGGATCTGAAACTTGAGGATGAAGCTCACATTGAACTAGGGTTTTTTATTCCTGGTCACTGGAAAAAAATGAGAATTTAGGTCCTTGGATGCTGGCACACAGTGGTCATCACAGCCACCAAGGACCCTTGCACATTATCGCAGAGCCTTGATGAGATCGACAGAGAGTCTGGGTTAGTTTGGTCCTTGATCGCTCGCACATAATGATATGGGAGGGACCGAGATGCCATAGTCACTATCATGTAGTTCACAGAGAGAAACCATGTATGTAATAGTCTCTTGCACAACTCCTCCTCCATACGACTGAGACTCCTTATTAGATTTCAATATTCTAAATATTTCTCTCAATGACAACATTGTTCAACAACAACCTACGGGCAGTGATATCACATTACAATTATGTCAATAAGAGTTTTGAGGTTTATATGCATTTCATGGATATTATAGTTGTTGTGATCATACGCATCATTTTACTCTCTTTTTCTGAACCATTTTATGACAATCTATTAGAAGAAGATTTGCAAGGGTTTCCTCATAGTGGGTTTTTCCCTGGTCTCCAACCAATCCTCTTGTCTCTATGTGTGCATGCTTTTTTGCTATTGTTCCTTTATGTTATACTACATTAATGATGATGTTATTGTTCTTTCTACATAGTTGCATATGATGATGAATAATGAAGTAAATATGAATAATGTTATGATGCTACATCGTGAACTTTATGTGTTAATGAAGAAATGAAATTATCAAAGAAAAGAACAATGTAGCCATATGAAAAATTAACAAAAAAGAGGCAGCCAAGGTAAGGTTCCCTATATTTCAAAACATGAAATAGCACTAGCATTGGGCATGGGAAACAATAACCTCCTTTAGAGGTCTCTATCAATATTGATGGTTCACCAAGTTTAAAGGGAGAAATGAGGCCTGGTGAAGGAAAAATTGAGGAGATTATCTCTCCAAAGGCCAAAACCAAGCCACTCATGACGTCTCTGAGAAGGTACGCCAGGAGGGAAGTGACCTTTAAGTGACCCAAGACACAAACATCCTTTGATCAAGAAGAAAAAAAAGCTACAAGAGAAATATGGGCTACTATAGGAGAAACGGGGGATGCTACAGGAGAAACAAAAGGAGCTACAGGAAGAAGAAGCCACCTTGAAAGTAGTTTAAAAGGGCCAATAATAACTTCAAGAGCTTGATCCACAATCCAATTTGGATTACTATTACAAAGTTTGTGAGGGAGGTAGGATTATACTTGAAAATTTTGTGTTCCCACTGCTCTATGAGATGGAAATAGAGAGATGAAAAAGACATAGATGGATATAATTTTCCAAATATAGAAATGTAGAAGATGTGTGCCTTTGAGACTAAGAGATTCCATTATGAGGAAGAAAGGAGAGGAAGAAAACACAAGGTTGAGAGAGAAGTTGCAAGAGAAAGAAACACAACTTTCCACCATGGGAAGTTTCTCTATGGAAGCTCTACAATGCAGGAAACCATCAAAATCGTATGCTCTTTTCCTCAAGTAACAATGGTTGAAATTCCAGATAAAAACACTGTGACAATATGGGTATTTTCCTAAAAGAAGTTTATTTAATATTGAAAACAAGCATGTATGGAAGATATGGAAATCCTAGCTGAATTTTAGATGCACAATTTCATTCTAACGTATCTAAATTTTTGAGATCCCAATTCAATAATGGGAGATATGAAAGTAATGGAATTGGAATATTGGTTGACTCATGATGAGGCAAGGGATGAAGAAGTGAAAGAAGTTGATGACAAAAGAAGAGAGGGAGCTCTTGTATATGAAAGAAGAGCTAGTTAGTAAGGTTGTCATCAAGAGTCATAACCTCATCTCCTTTTATTATACATTAGCACCCAAGTACATTAAAACCCAAGAGAAAGTCATTTTGTAGTTTGAGGATAATTTTAGAATGTTAGGAATAGAGAGTTTGCATACTTGTCAGAGAATATGGCATGCCTTACACCATAGTCTACTAGTTAGAGAGTATTACTCTCGTGAAAGGTTAAGGAATTCCTTGGAAAGAACACCAGAATGATTTCATCAGAATATTTCTGATGAAATATTGTGATTTCATCAGAATATTTCACTATAGCTAAGTTTTAGGAATGGTCTCAAAACATTTTATTCTAATGTCACAACTCATGGTGGCATGATGACATATAATGTCCAAACATTTTGTTTATATAACATTGTCGTCTCTAAGTTTGTACAAACCCTGTGTTGATAATTTAATTTGGGAAGCCCCTCAGAGTTTCAACTCTCTTGTTGCAACACCAAGTCTCACCAGTGATGTTGTGGCATGTTGGGAAAGTGACACATAGTATGCTGATTTTGAGTTTTAATCTTTTCAAGTGGGCCATATTCAATTGAGTGGCACAACTCAAATGTGACATATTGTAGTAGTGACTTTAGTAGCTGATGTGGTAATGTTTGGAAGTATTTTCTCATGTTATAAAAATTCTTAGTAAGGTGGAGAAAGCTTGAAAATGGAAAAATCTAACAAAAGGGAAAAGCGGTAGGTCCCACAACTAATAGAGGCAACACATGGGGGTGTGTATAATAGTGCTAACAAATTAAGTCTAGGAAAGAAAGTCTCCGTAAAGTTTTTGGATAGTGTGGTTCCTTAGTCGATAGGATATAGGAGACAAAGACTTTTCATGACACCAGCAATAGACGACAATTTTGGACCTTGGGCCAATGTGGAAGATTGTAGTGCAGTTGGGGTCCCACGAGATGGATCTGGGGAACAAGAATTGTTCTAGCAACATCTATTGATAAGAAGGCAGTGGCCCGAGGTAATTTTAGTTGTAAAGGAACTTGCCATAAATTAGGATGTGATAAGTCCTTTGTATTGGCCCCTCAGTCATAAGCTGCTAAAACTGAAGGCCATGGAAGATTAACGTCGGACATAACATGATTTATTTATTGACTTAGATGAAGTAATGGATTAACCTTGATATTTGTGCCAAGGGTGCATTTGGTGGAACTCTCAACATATGAAAATGCTATAAAGAGAAGAGGACATGAAAAATAGAGTTATAAAGGTCTCATCCAAAAGGAGGTTTAATTTAGTTTTGCGAGAAGGGGCTAACATTGGGAGCATAACCAAGATTGGTAAACCTATATTCGAGCATCAAAACTACAGTTTGAAAGAAAATGTAGTACATATAAGCAAAATAGTTTAATCGAGTGATGGACATCAGATTGAATTATGAAATTAAAGGGTCTAATTATGTAGCTGGATAGTTGAGGATTGCATGATCATGGTTATAACCTAATCATGAAAGGTAATGGATATTCGCATATGCTGGAAGTAGTAAGTGACTAGGTGTTTGTTGTTGAGGAACTATCAATAAAATTTTGCTGCATACATAATTAACAGTGGCATACCTCGAGCAATATAGGTGGCAATCGAGTTTAATTAAAGAGAGTAAAACCTATTGAACACCATCTACAAATTCAAAGGGAGTAAATTCTAGCCATACTTAGGCTGCTTAATACAATTATTTCAAGCATCATGAGCCATACTGAAGTGGTCTCCTACAATTGTAACGATTGGTAATGGAGACCATACCTATGTCATGAGGTTGGGTAAATGAGACCCATTGTGTTGGTCCTATTGAGGCTTGAAGAATGAAACAATTAGCCATGTTGGTGTGTTCGTCAAGTAGTGTAAAATGTAGATGTCACGACATTGAGAAATGTGTGATAGGTGGGCAAAACAATTGTGACCATAGTGACAGATTTGTGGAATGTGGCAGCATGTGAGAGAGTTTTTCTGAGAGTGAGCTTGTATAGTGAGTTTGTTAGAGCAAGTGGAGAAGAGATGTTGAATAAGAATGTTGAAGAAAATCATGAGTTGATTCAACTTATTCATCAAAATGACTAAGAGAAAGAAAAAAAAACAACAAGTTCCATATGGACATCAAGATGGTTTTTTCATAAGAGGAAGTTGGTGGTTCCATCATAGTGAGTGCATAATGTACAACTTGGAAATTGGTGCCTCTTGAATTTGGGTGTTTGCTGAAGGAGTTGGTGTTTCTTGTAAGTTGTTCAATTCTCTGCAAAGAGGGAATTGGTGCTAGAAAGAAAATCTAAGGGAGTTCATGCTTCTATGAGTAGGTGTTAATGAAACTTGACATAATGAGAGTAGTGGCTTTTGATCTACATCATAATACAATTAATATTTTGTGGTTTTTCTCCTGGAAGGGTTTCAATGTTTAATTGTTGTGTATAATGTGTGTTGATTTACATTGTTTCTTACATGATATGTTGTTGGTTGTTTACCTAAATGGTTTCCAAGTAAAACTAAAATTATAAATTGAAAATAATTGCAAATTTATTTTTAATACTAATTCAACTCCTTTCCCCCTCAACTATTAATACTGTTTCAAACATTTCCATTATTAACAATCTTGTTATATGTTTTTTTAATGTATATCTATTGAACTCATATATTAGTATATTTTTAAAATTTATAATAATAATATTGCAGTAGTCTTTAAGTGGACTTTTTGGAGTTTTTTACTATATTTAGTCAGAAAATATTTGTGGTGACATCTTGATTTATGTTGTTTAACCTAGTTTTTTCACCACATATATGGATTCAACACCATAAAAAAAATTGGGATCTCAATAAATCCCTAGTAGAAGACAAATTAGATCAGAAAATAAAAGGGAAAACTTTATCCTGACTTCTGTTGTTTAAACTAGTTTTTACTGAGTGAGAACAATATTTACCCCAAATCATGATAAAGTTAGACTAACTTTGATTAGGTAAATGAGTCATCCGGTTATGGTGAACATTGTTGGTTTGTTGGTTCATGGTTTTAGCAGCTCATGGTTTTTTTCTGACTATTTCATAATAGACTTTTACAAATTTAACATAACTTTCATTAATTAGTAGGTTGATGGTCCAAATTTAACCTAAATGGAATATGATAGAATATTCATATAGTATTGAGAAGTCAAGGGTTAAAATTTATCTCCAAGTTATTTATGTAATTTTAATTATCTATCTTAAAGTAGTTAAATGATGAAAATATTATATCAAGGCATGTCATATTGTTCATGTGGTACTCATAAGCCATGGTCTAAATTTAAACCTTATGGAATATGATAGAATATTCATAATAATATTCAAAAGTCAAGGGTTTAAATTTATCTCCAAGTTAATTATGCCCTTTTAATTAATTTATTTGAAATTAGTTAAATGAAGAAAATGTTATATCAAGATGTTTCATATTGGGCATGTCATATTCATAAGCCATGTTCTAAATTTAACCTCGATGGAATATGATAGAATATTCATAATAGTATTCAAAAGTCAAGGGTTATTTATCTCCAAGTTATTTATGCCCTTTTAATTATTTTATCTTAAATTAGTTAAATGAAAAAAAATATATATATCAAGGCATGTCACGGGCATGTGATATTCATAAGCCATGGTATTGACCCATGGTATTCTAACAAAATCTATTTAGAAGTTAATAAATTGCATGGCTACGAATATCAGATGTATCATGGGGCAAGTTTTTTTTATGATTATCATGGGTTGATGCCTATAGACCCAACCATTTAATTTATATGGTTGGAATAGTTTTGGATTAGATGAAGACATTTAATACACCTAGAATACCACGTTGTAAAATAGTACTCACATTGTAAGAAAAAACTTCAAGGTCAGTGGTCAAGGACCATGCGTTTCTTTATTAGGTTCCTGAAATTTAGTAAAAAATATTAATATAGTATTAATGATTTTTTTTTTCATTTTAAAGTTTGAATATCACAAGTATAAAATATTATTATTATTATGATTTTATAATTTAGATTAGCCTTGATTACGTAAATGAGTCATTGTCTTAAAGTCAACATTGATGCTTTATGGGTTCATTGGTTTAGTGGCTCACGGTTTTATAGTTACACAAAATGTAGCCAAGAATATTAATATACTATTAATGATTTTTTTTTCCATTTTAAAGTTTGGATATCACAAGCATAAAATATTATTGTTATTATCATGTTATAATTTAGATTAAGTTTGACTAGGTAAATGAATAATTGTGTTAAAGTTGACATTGATGGTTTGTAGGTTCATTAGTTTAGTGGGTCATGGTTTTTTTGTTACTAATGTTTTGGAGAGGTGCTTTCGAGAACAATATAGTATAGATGATGTAATGTAATGTCATTTAAACCTTTTAACTTGGTCAAAATAAAATAAAAACAAAAGATAAATTAT
The DNA here is from genome assembly GCA_000404065.3 of Pinus taeda. Taxonomy (NCBI): domain Eukaryota; kingdom Viridiplantae; phylum Streptophyta; class Pinopsida; order Pinales; family Pinaceae; genus Pinus; species Pinus taeda. The sequence continues at coordinate 11,810 of APFE031685983.1, forward strand.
TATTTTGGTTATTTTCTATAAATTATTACTAATAGTGAGCTAGAGGTTTATGAGAGCCTATGGTATTGACACATGGTATCTAGCTTTATGAGAGCCCACGGTATTGACCCATGGTATTCATATCAGTACATACTATTTAAAGGGCGGGATTTTATCAACCTAGATCCATGTTAACTCTGGATCTACAAGACACCAAGAATTGATCCGGCTCACGGAAGGGACTCGTCCAAATTGATTCCAAACACCAAAACTCCAGAGGCTGGAGTTGGTGATGAGAATTGCTTTCGGTGACCCCTAAAATACCAATGTATCGATGACCCCTCCAAAATTTTGAACACAGGTAAAGATCTTGATCAATCTTGAACAAATGAAAAAATATTAATATATCTACTAATATTAGTTTTTCTGATTTTACAATTTTTTTTTTCAAATCATTGAGATGTGATCATGCTTTCCGCAACACACTCCCAGGAGAGATCGCAGTTTTTCCGAACCACATGTATTTCTGAACCACACGTATATATCCTGCAATGTTGGATAAGTGTTTTTCAAATGTTCTCAACATATGACATATGCATGTCTTCTCTGCGAAACTCAGTTTGTCTTAATGATCTGAGGGGGCTGGGCCTACAACAATGTTTTTTTTTTTTTAATCTAGGATAATCGGTAACTGGTGAGAGTTATCCTGAACAGACCCAGGATCAAATCTAACTAGCTGCCACTATGAAACTCAGTTTGTCTTAATGATCTGAGGGGGGTGGGCCTACAACAATGTTTTTTTTTTTTTGATCTCAGGGGGGTGGGCCTACAACAATGTTTTTATTTTTATTTTTATTTTTAATCTAGGATAATCGGTAACTGGTGAGAGTTATCGTGAACAGCCTAGGATCAAACAATGTTTTTACTTTTATTTTTATTTTTAATCTATCCTGAACAGGCCCAGGATCAAATCTAATTTGATCTCAGGGGGGTGGGCCTACAACAATGTTTTTATTTTTATTTTTAATCTAGGATAATCGGTTTGGATAAGTGTTTTTCAAATGTTCTCAACATATGACATATGCATGTCTTCTCTGCGAAACTCAGTTCGTCTTAATGATCTGAGGGGGCTAGGCCTACAACAATGTTTTTTTTTTTTTGAATCTAGGATAATCGGTAACTGGTGAGAGTTATCCTGAAGAGACCCAGGATCATATCTAACTAGCTGCCACTATGAAACTTAGTTTGTCTTAATGATCTGAGGGGTGTGGGCCTACAACAATGTTTTTATTCTTATTTTTAATCTAGGATAATCGGTAACTGATGAGTTATACTTAACAGGCCCAGGATCAAACAATGTTTTTACTTTTATTTTTATTTTTAATCTAGGATAATCGGTAACTGGTGAGAGTCAAATCTAACTAGCTGCCACTATGAAACTCAGTTTGTCTTAATTAGCTGAGGGGGGTGGGCCTACA
>APFE031685988.1:0-37792 GCA_000404065.3 Pinus taeda
TATTTATCTTATTGGTTTTTGAGTATATAAATAAGATTCTAAATAAACCTAAAAAAAATATTTATTTTTTAAATTTTAATAAACTAATTATTGGCTCAAGAAACATTAATCATCATCAAATCATCATCTAAACATTTCTATATCCAATTCAATATTATAATTAAACCAATTTCTTAGAATTATATTGGTTTTTAATTCCATCTCATTATAAAAAAAATTCTTACCAAATCCATTTTAAATCCTAATTTTTTATTATAACAAAACTCTTAATTTTAGATATCTCAAGTTTCTTAATTTTACACATCTCAAGTTTTAAACATAGTTATTTTAAATGTGAAATATTGAATTGTGTTTTATATCATAGTTATTTTAAATATGAAATATTGAATTGTGTTTTATATTTCTAAATCCTGAGTGAGTTTTAAACCATTCACCACAAAATACTATTACATGTATTTGCCCAGTTTCTTAAAGCACTATTTCTTAGCTCAAATTTTTATATACTAATCTAGAAAATATACTAATCTAGAAAATATATTATATATGTTATGCCATTATTAGGGTTCTTGTTCGGTTAATTTTTAATGAAACACGAATTCATTTTTTCTTGCATATTCTTTCTTTAACTTTACTCATCTTAGTTTATTAGACATAGTACATCTATACCTTTATTTTTTATTGTGTTATTAGCTGAAACTTATGTATTGTTGTTTTCTCCATATTGATTTTTTTTTCCTTTTCTCTCTCTCCTTCTCTCCAAAGAAAAACATAAAATGAAGAAATGAGAAAATATTTATTTAAGATAGATCTATATTCATGAATAAAAAAAAGTACACTAGAAATGTAAACTAAACTTTGTAAAAGTGGCATCTCTATTGAAAATTTTGAAATACCCATAAAAGAAATATTGCTTTCCAACTAACTAATTCTAAATTTAGAAAAAAAAAAACAATATTTTTTAAATACGATAAGAATGGAGGGTTAGTCCAATAAATACATCATTTTCAGTTTTATTTTTAATTAAAACCATTATCTTAATTTTTAATAAATTATAAAGTTTTCCCTCCAAGTGAAGGTTGGTCAAATAATTATCATTCTTTTTACCCAAAATACCACTTCTTTTTTAATGACAAAGGTTAAAAAAAACAAACTCACACGTTAATGGGAATACCTAAAAAGACATGCCAGCAAGAATATTCATCTAACTTAATATAATATCACATATATTATTATAATTCATCTAACTAATATCACATATATTATTATAGTTCATCTAACTAATATCACATATATTATTATAATTAGAGTTTTTTTATTAAAAAGATTGATTATTATTTTAAAATAGAGTTTTATAGAATAATATTATTAATATGGTTTTTTGAGAATGTTTTTATTTTATAATAATTTAATAAAAATATTAAACTCATATTTTATTGTAGATTATTTAATTTAGTCCCTGCCTGGGACTATTAGCGAATCGATATCGCGTTGAATGGCATAGTTAATTTTTGTTTGACCAGAAAGTATATATCTGCACAAATTTTTAACAAAGTTTTAGTATAAAAAAATAATATAAAATGGATTAAGTTTTTTTTATTGGTCCATAGCTTTTGGGGTCTTATTGCAAGCCTCACGCATCCCAATGCAATTTAGTTTTGGATATCCTAAAGTTTTTATTCATGCATCAATGAAAACTTTGGATATTTCGACTTTTGCTGATAGCACATAAAAGTATACCAATCTACCTTTCAAGAAATCCCACAAATATAAAACTAGTCCAACTTCACATAAATCCTATAAATATTTAAAAAGAAACTAAAGTTACTTCATTATCTACTCCGCGGAACAACATAAATTTATATTAAGTTATTAATTTTATGGTGACTATAGGTTTGGTTTGGAAATATAGACAATCCTAATTTCACACCATGGAGTCATTGAATCCATGCATATCACTTCATTCACAACGTGTTCTCAAGATTTGCATCCACGTAGCGCTTTTAACATTACGTTTGGACATATGGCGTGATTCCATCTCCAGGGTAAGAGTGCTATTTAAGAACTGGATTCGGATGTGGGATGTTTATTTTGTTGGCTTCAGCGTTGTGGGAGGGTTGTGGGAGGGTTTCAGGGTTGAGGTGGTAAGCTTCATAAAGCCAGTTCGCAAGTGATCCCGTCCCGTTTCATTTCTTTTCCCAACCGACAGTAACTCTTATCCAACCATCTATTTCATAGCTGAAACTACAAAGTAAAGATATATGGCTATGTAGGGGTCAACGATTGGCATCTAGGACCTCTCCACACAAATAGAAGAGCGAATTCGCAGTGTCATAATTAGTTTGTTAGTAAAACTTTTTTTTAAATATTTTGCAGTATTATTAACAGTAGAGTCTCACCCATCTTAATTTCTTTCATTTCCTAATTATTATTCTTTGATTTCCTAAGCGTCTGATTTCCTAGTTATTTTCTAGTGTGTTTATGAATTTTTTTGTTGGGGTGTTTTGCAGAGTGGGCATGGACATGCCCAAGATCGAAGTGCGGTTTGAGCACTTGACTGTGTATGCAGATGTATATGTTGGTAGCAGATCGCTGCCCGAGTATTCCAAACTTTACCGTGAATATGCTGGAGGTATGTTGAATTGAATCCATGAATTTTGATTTTTTTATTGGCACAAATCATGGTGGGGACTTGATGGAGATTTCGTTTTTCAGGCGGTTTTAGGATTTCTGAAGATTTTTCTGGATAGGAGGAGACCCATTTCAATCCTTCATGATGTTAGTGGAATCATAAAACCATGCAGGTGATTATCAATTCATGCAATTAATTTCGTACTTTCTTTTTGAAATCCTCAGATTGCCGAAATTGTTTATTTGTATTTTTTAGAAGGGAAAAAACGTTTGTGAATTTATATTAATAAAAACTAATAAAAACAGATAGTACATCTTACTTAGTTTTTCAATCCGCTTCTATTTAGATTTCTTTTCCTACTTAATCTTATGGATCTTACTTGTTTCCATGTAATTTTCAAAATACAAAAAAAAACTATCTTTTAACTTACTATATGTTTGGAGTGTTCTTTTTTTACATTGCCTTGTAATTATTAGTATTATCCCAAAAAAAATTAAGCTTCCAGCATTTACTATGGTTTTTTTTGTTCATATGCTAAAAAAAATTATCATGTTTTTATTAATATTTTTTGATAGCAAGTCTACTATTCAGTTTTATTTATCATGCTTTTATTAATACTTTTTTGATAGCAAGTCTACTATTTAGTTTTGTTGTTCTTTGTAGATGTGATAAAAATTTATAAGTTAGTATGTACTCACCAACATTTTGATGCTTTTCATCCCATTGATTAATATGGGAAGATTGAGATTATTATAACCTTTCACCTAATTTACTATTCTTTTTCTATTCTTTTTCATCCCTTTCCTCTTGGCCATTTTATGAGAGGATTGAAATTGTTATAACTTTTCCCCTAATTTACTATTTCTTTTGCATCTTTTTCCTCACTATTTTAAAGCAATCAATAATCATAATCTAATAACTTGCATTAATGTTTCTGCCTTGTCCGCTTTCAAAAAAATTTCCAAATTTTATTATTATATACATCCACATCATAGTTACCCAATTCGGCGAAAAAAAATCATAAATTAGACGGTTCGATTAGATTTACAAATCAAAACAGAAATTCCAGCTCGGCTTACTTAAAATGTACTTGATATTAGATTTCGAGCTCCGCTTACGTAAAATGTACTCGATATTAGATTTCACGATACTAGATTCTTCCCAGATTTTTAATCATACTTATACATTTGAACATCCCATTTAAGATGAATAATTGATAATGGTGGATGTAAGTTTATGCGATAAGAAATTTAGAGGAAAAAAAATACTTACAAATCTATGATAATTATGTTCAAAAAATTATGTTTTTTTAAAAGTAAAGTAAAAAGTATATAATTTATTATAGGTAAATTTATCAAATTTAATTTATAATTTCTGGGGTTATCAAATTTAAATTAAAAAGAAAAAATTATAAATTATGAATAAATAGAAAATTTTGTTTTTTAAATTAGATTTTTTTATTGAAATTTAGTAATTGATAATTTGAGTGTATATTTAAAAAAAATACAAATACTTAATATACTATTTCATTATGAATTTAAAATATTTGGTAATGTGAAATTTAGATGGTTTATTGTAATGTGTGCCAATGTGGAATTTAGATAGTTTATTGTAATGTGGAATAGCTTGGAAATTAACTCTATATTAAGTTTTATATCAATACAAAAATTCTTAAAACCTACTATCATATTTACCATTAGAAATGTAAAACTAAGCTAATTAGTCCAATATATAATTTTATATGCAATATTTATAATTAAATAATTTTAAAATATTTTTTATCATTTAATATTATAAATTATACTTTTCAATAATTTAAAATATTGGGAAAATAATATATTTGAATATATATAAAAGCTATATTACCTAATTTTTTGGTTGAATTTTAAATAATCAAATTTTTTGGTACCAAATAAATTCTAATTCTAATTCAAATTTAATGACTATGATCCGCATCCACCCTACTACTGGTTGCTTCCTAGGCAGTAACAAGGACTCGATCCAAGTTGCATTAACAGATTCAAACCCCTCTTCTTAGTCTCCTTACTCCTATCATGTCTTTGGGACTTACTCCTATCATGTCTTTGGTGTCTCAATTTCTTGTTTACTTGTTTTTATCTTATGGCCTCAAAGGCACATATATTAGCATATGTATATTATATTTTGAATTCTTGGTGGTTTTTTGTCTTTTGCCTCTCTTAGGTAGGGACATTTTTGGATGTGGTTGGGTTTCCTTGGTAACTGGTCACTCTAAAACCTTAAATTCTTTCATATAATTTTTTGTTTTAAAAGCAATATAAATTTTATTCAGCAAAAAAATGTACACTAGCAAAACATCATATGCAATTCTCATGGGAAAAGATAAAAATAAATAAATTTAAAATAATCATTTTTTTGCTAAAAAAAGTTAACCAATCTTTAAAATAAAAATCATAATATCTGTTTATAAAATATATTTATGTACCACTAGTTGCAGGGATCTCTACTCATTCACTTGCCGAGGGAACGAGCGATGCTTCGTTCTACCCCTTATATGTGGAATGCTTTGTTTTGCCTCCCTATATGTAAGAGAAGATCCTTGCATGGTAGAATACTCCATAGGTTCGCTTCCATTGACTTTATTCTATGGAGTTGAAATGGAGACATGTATGGAGTTGAAATGGAGACATGGGAAGTTGAGTGAGCCAGATACCATGAGAATAATCCACAGGTTCGCTTCATTCAATGCAGTTGAAATGGAGACATGGGAAGTTGAGTGAACCAGATAATTATAGGAAAATTAAATTTGCAATACATTTCAGAGCAGAATTAGTAAGTGAATTCAATTTACTCTTCATAGCAGAATTAGTAAGTCAATTCTATTTACTTTATCTATATCTGTATCTATTTGTCTTTTTCTGTGTGCCTAATAAATAATTATTCATTTACCCGTTTAGTCTTGAAGATGATTAGCATCGTTGACAATAAAAACCCAAAGAAATATTCCAGACTTTATTCTATGGAGTTGAAATGGAGACATGTATGGAGTTGAAATGGAGACATGGGAAGTTGAGTGAGCCAGATACCATGAGAATAATCCACAGGTTCGCTTCATTCAATGCAGTTGAAATGGAGACATGGGAAGTTGAGTGAACCAGATAATTATAGGAAAATTAAATCTGCAATACATTTCAGAGCAGAATTAGTAAGTGAATTCAATTTACTCTTCATAGCAGAATTAGTAAGTCAATTCTATTTACTTTATCTATATTTGTATCTATTTGTCTTTTTCTGTGTGCCTAATAAATAATTATTCATTTACCCGTTTAGTCTTGAAGATGATTAGCATCGTTGACAATAAAAACCCAAAGAAATATTCCAGATTTAACGTTCGGTATTGCAAAAAATATCCTCATATTCCACTTTTTTTTCGAATCTCTTAGGTCAAAATTAATGACCACAAAAGATCTTATATAATAACTTTTTCATTTTTGTAACTTTTTCGTTTTTGTAAAGGAAGAAATATTACTCTGAAAAATTCATATTAATTTTTTTTACTGGAAAATAAATGTATGGTAATGATTGAAGGTAGATGGTGGGAGTTTTGCATCAGTTTTAAACATGAATATAATTTTAATTTTGTGAATTATTAGGATGACTATGAATCACGTTTAAAAGTGGATAATGAAAATACAATCCCAGATACCCACTCATTAACTGCATCGTTGTGTTAACCACGCTAATGTTTAAATTTATAACGATGGGACCACCACATTAAATGATGAGCCAAAATTTAAACCAACTAAGATGAGTCTTCTCATCTATAAATGAAAGAAATATGGTATGCAACTAAAGCTTTTCTTTGTGATTAAATTATAAGTGGGGCCATTAATGACATCTAGAAGCTCAAGATATCCCAACGTCATGAAACTTCATTACCAAGGCTTGAAAAGGTGGCAAGCCCTTTTTAACCATGAATTATATAAATCACTTCATGTGATAAGTGAATTTTTATAGGAATGAAGTGTAAATGGGACCCATTTTACACTGTCTAACAAATGCATGCCTAATATTGTAATGGTCTTTATTATATATTTCTAATCGCATTCACCATGGAACATATGAAAGAAACATCCATAAGACATAATATAGGATAGAGGTTTAGAGGATGAAACTTGAGAGGAAGTGTACTGCTTTAACATAATATATAATTTATTTATTTTTAATTTCAAGTTTAATTTTTAAATATATCATGATAAATTGTTTAGCTAGTGTTTGTTTGAGATTTGAATTTTAGAATAAGAAAATATACATTGATTGATAAGTTATTGAGAATATATTTGAAGATAGTACATGCAACCTATTTTAAATGGTAAGATTTTGCAGCGGGAGCTTCCTCTTCAATAAGTCGCTTTCCTTTATTTACATGAGAAAAAAAGATGCAAAACACATTATAGATTAAATTAACTACTCTAAACGAGCGTTTGTAAGGACTTCAAAATTACCAGATATTTCATGGAAGAGTTGCAGTATAGACCAGACTTTCCACAAATTAATAGAATGTGCAAGGAGGCAGTGAAATTAGATCTAGTTAAATTCCATTAGATCAGACACTTTCTTTGGCTGAAAATGAACGCATTAATATTGCAGAAAAGGACTTTTAGAAAACTGTCTGCAACAGTTAAAAAATTCTCAGAGATCTTTTATATAACTCAATTCACAGTGTCATGCCTCTGCCATGTCTGACATTACTTAAAACGTTTAACAAAAATTTTTACCAGAGAAAACTCTGACAAACCTATACAGCTAATTCTTTTGGAGTCGTTGAATTAATGGAATTTGTTTTCTAGAATAGCAAGTATAAATAAAGGTCATGGACAAATTTAGTAATATCTAATACAAATCTATTAATCATTATCTTATGGATTAGTTTACTCTGAGTTTATTTCAACGAATTTTTGTTAATATTTTTATTCGTTTAAATCATTGTATGATGTTTACTAATCAAATTTCAAAATTCTTAAAAAGAGGGAAGCCAATATATGTAAAGGAAAAATATATGATGAGCTTCTATACTTGGGTTTTCGCTGGTGGATTGAGTAGGCAGAGCAACACTCGTAGGAGGCAATGATCTAACTGCATGGGCATTTTCATTTTCTTGTTTGAGATCATGAGATCTTTCGTATTCCTCCCGACTTTTCACTGTTCCGCCCTCCATATTTCCGGCAGCCAATAGCTCCTCTTAGGGAGTACTGTCTCTGAGAGCAGCTAGCAGCGCTGAAGGGCGTGGGCTGTTTGCTGAGCAAGAAGGTTTTGGTTCTCATTTGAATTCCTGCAACACCATTAATATAACACAATGAGTACATGGCAAGATGGTTCAAATATCTTAATGGAACTTCGTAACTTTCACCAACTCAACTCAGAGAGATTCATGGAACTTTGGATAAGATTGTTATACAGGATAGATAACTGAATAGATAAACAGTCACTCTACCTCGGTTCTCTTGACATTTCTGGAGTTATATGTGTCTTTTTCCGTGGAACTGGTTATTGGAAGGGTTATTTACACCGCATGTTCAAAAAAAAATCTGACTGCCTTAATTTCAGAAATTCTACAAACTTCGAAAATGTCAATCCATTTTGGCTGATGCAATATTGTTTGAGATTAACAGGTAAAAATGGAGGCCATGTGCCTAGTAAGTCTGAAAGAATGTGCAATGTAAGATAATATGTACAAAGCGTAACCCCGGTAATATTCACTATCGCGCAAGTGTCGTTGCAGTCGTCCAGTAATCAATCACAAGCATCTTGCTTGTTGCTCACATCCTCAATCGGTCATGTTGAGAATGTGTCTGGATGGTTTGAGTCATATCATTGTCAAGTCATGTAAGTGTGTGTTTACAAGATCTATTATGCACCTTTCCACTCATCCACACACTTAGTCATTTTTTTGAAGTTCTGACAACCGGATTCTCCTCTGACAGTCAGACCTTCACCCAGCCATCTACTCGATCGACTGTCACCCAGAACAATGCCAAAGCACCAAGCAAGCCATTTCAAGTTGTGCTGCCTGCAAGCAGATCAATCAACCTTCATGTTGGTTAATTGGAGAGTTTTACCTGTTAGTCACCTCGGGACTGACTCCCATCAAAAGTTGTGCAAAAGCTGCAGACCTTGCCCATTCTTCTAATTGAGAAAATTGCCCAGACAAGCCGAATAGACACCCAGTGCCCCTCCCTGTCTCCCTCATAAAATTGCACAATTTTTCCATCCAATCATCCAATTGCTCACCCAGAAAACTGCACAGTTTTCATGAGCAAACCCTCTGCTACCCAGCAATCCACGCAGCTCAGAAACTATATAGAGGTGATCAGCAGGCCAACCTCCCAGTATCAGCGCAGTTTTTCCTGCCAATAGCTCCCCCGGCAGCCAACTACCAGTTCTTTCTAGCAATTGCGCAGTTTTTTATGCCAAGCTCCAACAGCTGACTGCCAGTTCCCTATAGGAATTATGTAGTTTTTGCTGCCAAGCTCCCAGCAACTAACTGTTAGTTCCTCTCAGGAATTACGTAGTTTTTGCTACGAGTGTCCCAGCTGCTAGTTCCCTCCAAGAATTGCGTAGTTTTGGCTGTCAAGCTCCCGCTGCCCACTCCTAGAAATTGCGCAGATCTTGTCTACCTAGCCTTCCCATAGCCCAGACTGTTCCTCTACAAAATTGCGTAGTTTTTCCCTCCGAATGAGCCAAACGTTGCGGATAGTCACTGTCGATCTGGATTTCCCATCTCCAACACGTAGTGACTGCTGTGCAGTTTTCATCAGCAGTGCCCAAAGCCTCCATCCCATCTCACAACCTTGTCTCCTCTCCCAGTCACCTACATTTGAAATGATCATGCATCATGGTAGACTAGGAGTTTTATGGATTTGATGTTGTCTCTTCATGAGTGACTGTAGATACAGGTACACAAACAAACATGGCATGAAGATAGATGGGATGAACAAAGGGAGTACATGCAAAAGGACATGTTCACAAACGGACGAACAAATGATGCATGCAAAGGGATGTGCTCGCGAACAAACGATCATGCAAAGATGTGTTCACAGACGAACGGATGAACGAACATGCACTTTTCATGAATGGATGAACCTATCAAGCTTACCAACATACAAGCAATAAGCAACTTGTGAATGCAACATCAAGCGAACCAATGACCATTGAAGACTTTGCACATTGTGCCATGCAAAAGGTGAAGCTGTGACACACCATGAGGACATCCATCACCCAGCAACATTGTAGCTCGACATGTACACTAGCAGCAACATGAACGTACCAGCACTGTCATGTCGAGTCTTGTCATGAGTCATGTCATCCACATCTCTACTATGGGCCATACTGTCAATCAATGTAATGTAATGTGGAAGTCAAAGAGACCCACTTGTGGTATGAAGAGTCATGTAAAGTCGAAAAGTCATGGAAGTCAAACAGTGATGGGGGTAGTCGAACAACCGCAAGGGTCAGTTTCACCCTTAGTTATAAATACCCCCTCATTTGTACAAGCAAAGGAATTTTCACCTCAGCTCCTTCCACATAGCCTTGAGAGTTCGTAATCTTTTCTTAGAGGATTAAAGTAGTGGATCCAACGCCCCGCCCACAGGGTTTAGTGATGTATGGTGTAACGATATGTCTTGGAACTTTTTCTTATTTTAGAGGCCTACTAACAATCCAGCACGTTTTCACACATGTGTTATAATTGTTGTAAGACTAATCTTGAACACTTGTAATACTTGTTGCTTTAACCTGTGTTTAACACTTGAATTCATTCAATTGTTGTAATACGTATATATTAATGAAAATGTGTTGTAGGAGTTGTTAACACTATCCTACCTGTGTTGGTTACCTCCCCAGATGTCAGACATACCTTTCACATAAAACTTGCTATAATAGTCGTTGCACTCGCGCGAACTCATCCGCTGAGTGTTGTACGTGTTATCTTCCCTTGTGTGTTGTGATTGCCGCATCCATGTGGACTATTCTTCTAGAAGATGTGCACGTCCTGTTGTGTTGTGTGTTCCTAACAGAGTTGGGGCTTCCTCCCAACCGACTTGGGACTCACTCCCACCCTCTCCCTCTACAGTGAAAGAACCATTGACACAAGTAACACTAGTAATCACTAGGCACACGAACCTCACTACTCGAAGACAAAGCAGACCACTCTCTTGTACTGATAAGCAAGAGCTGAGGCAAATCTTTAAGATAATGGCAACCGGACCATCACATTGGATGGGACTCCCACACCAAACGGTGTGAGGTTTAGTTGCGACTTCATACTGGAGTGATTCCTTGAATGTTGATGGGTCCAACACTATCAACAAACCCTTAGTTGACTAGATTTTTTAGCATGTCTTCTCCCCCTAGCACAGGGCACAACCACCCCATGATGTTTCATCCTAAGTTGTCTTGGTGATGAAGCTCATCATCAATCGGTTGTACTAATAAGACTTCACTATTAAGATATAAAATCAAAAATATATATATTTTATTATATAAATTATATAAATATAATTACAATTTTTTTTTTAAATTTTAATATAAAACATAATATTAAAAATATTTATTATTAAAATGGAAAAATATTATCATCGAAAATCTAGCTTCAAATTGACACAATGGAAAAATGTTATCATAAGTTTCATATATCATGTCATTCGGAATACTTGCTTACAAAATCAAACTTTTAAATTGACAAAATAGAAAGGATTTTATCGGGACTTTATGTTTATAAAAAAATACCTAATAATATCTAAATGCTTAGGACATAGTTTGAATAACACGTTGGTAGCATGGCCTTGTAGTTTGAACTCAGATAAGTTTTAATGTGAAGAAGATTCCATTCAACATTTAGGAACCTAAATAATTGAGCCCATTACTATTAGGTGGCTATAATGGTATTTGGACTAATATATGTGGGTTTTTTGTAATAATGGTTGTTATTATTTATTTTATATATTGAGATATTCCATTTTTTGTACTTCACAAATTACTTTTATCATGGTTAACATATTTTAGGAAAATGATTAACTTATTTTAGGAGTATAAAGTTTTAATAGAGGAAGAATTAAATTTTACTAGTTATCATTTGAATTAATATTTTTTAAGTGGTTAAAATAAATATTAAATATAATATTTATTAATTATTTAGGGATTTATAAATATTTAATATGTATAATTATTTATTATTTATTAATTCATAGTTTTTGGGTTATTAAATAGTTTGAGGCATATAGGCAAGTTAGGAGGTATATAGGAAACTTAATTTAATTAATGTGTAAAACTTAATGGAAATCAACTATTTATTTAGTTGATTACATATTTATTTATTTTAATTATTATATTTAAATTATATTTATAAAGTATAATATTTAAAAATATCAATGTTCACTTATTTTATATTAAAATTTATTATTATTTAAAACCATTTATGAATAGAGCCTAACTCCAACAATAAAAGTGTTTTAAATAGACTCAACTAATTGAGCTAACCTTCATGATCTCTCAATAACAATGAAGACTCAACCAATTGAGCTAACTCTCATGATCTATCAATAACGTAGGTGCTTTAATTATGAACACTAAACCAATTGAGCGATCCCTCATATATATATATAAAAGTACAATGTGGTATATCTCATATGAGGAGCATTCATATTTTGTTGATGTTGTAAACATCCATCATATTACTTATGAGAATTGAAACTAGGTGGAGAGGAAATTAATATAAGCAATTTAGATTTACAATGTGGTATATCTCATATGAGGAGCATTCATATTTTGTTGATGTTGTAAACATCCATCATATTACTTATGAGAATTGAACCTAGGTGGAGAGGAAATTAATATAAGCAATTTAGATTTCATCTTACCACATTCAAACATCAAGAAGGATTTGGTCTCTTGAAATGAAAAACTTTTTTTAGAGTGAAAATAGATTTGATTTAGGCTAGTTTAATTTCACCCTTTTAATAGACTATGTTCCACATGAATACCATGTTTTTCAAATACCACGAGTCATTTTCATTTTTATAGATTTATTTTTATTTTATTAATTTTAATTTTATTTAGAATTTGTTAAAATGTTTACATTATATTAATCTATTTAATTTTTTCTTTTTATTATAGCATTTCAACTAAGTTAGAGAGCACCTTAAAAAACAAATATATATTTATTATTAAAAAGAATTTTTATTTATATTCTAGGATTAATAATTTAAATATGATGATATTTTATATATTTTTTAATAATTTTTATAATAAAACAGGATAATAATTAACCATTATATATTTATTCAAATTATATTAGTTTATTTCAATAATTAATATATAGCTTAAAAACATATATATTTCAAATTATTTTATAATAAGATGGCATATTTAAATGTTTTAAAAATTAAATAAAAAATTTATGATTAAAAATTTATTTTAATGTTTTGAAGTTAATGTTATGTTTTAAATAAATTAAAAAAGACTCTATAGAAAGCTCCTCTTGGTTTGGAGATGTAAAATCTCTACTAACAGGGTCAACCACGTGAAGGTGAGAGCTTATATGACCCCAAAAATGGTCCATCATTGGAATGAGACTAACCACTGACTCGCACCCACACAATCTATTTCCAATGAGGCACAATCACTCACATGCATACATGCACACAATAAACAAACAAAGGGTGCACACAAACATACACATACCCACAAACATTACACATATTGACTCACAAGGTGACATGTTCACACACATCACATTTATTATGCTTATTATGAATTTTAGAATTAACATTAAATTATGCATGTGATGGAGATTGAGTATAGATATTATGATGTTGAAAATTACATTTATTTTATAAGTTAATTAGTAAGTTATGAAAATTGAAAAGTATTTATTTCCTTTATTATTTTTAAAACAAATATTATCATTAACAAAATTTTAGAATTAATATTTTTTCCACATATTATTAAATTTTAGTATTCTGGTTTTTTTATTATATAAAATTAGTGAAATTTTAAATAAAATTAATTTATTGTATTGATTTTAATATGAAATAATTAATTGATATGTGTTATTACAAATTAATGTTAATTGAGTTGTACTTGGAAGGTTAATATTATGTACTTTTTAATATTATTGTAATATGTATATTATTTTTCATTTTAAAATGATAAATAAATATTACAAACCTTTAATATTTTATATGGAAATAAATCAAAAAATAAAATAAAATAAAAAATTAAAGCAAAAAAAATAAAGGAAAAACTAAAATCATATAATAATAACATAATAATAGCATTTTGAAAAATATTTAAACTAATTTATTTACTAGTTAATATTCTAAACAATATATTTATATATAGAAATAATGATAGTATATTTAATATCATATAAAAATATATTTTAAAAAATACATCCACAGAAACTACACTCGTATATTTATAAGTAAATAATATATATACAAATATAAAAAGAAATATTCATACCCACATTATGAATACAATTATGCAAGACACATACAAGTGTAGCAAATAACAGATTCATACACACAAAGAATACATCATACACATACAAGGAATACAATTAAACAAGACCCATACAAATGTAGCAAAGAATAGATTCATACACACAAAGAATACAAGTGCAGCAAATAATAGATTCATACACACGTAGAATACATCCATACACATACAAAGAATACAATTATGCAAGGCACACACAAATGTAGCAAAGAATAGATTCATACACACAAAGAATACAAGTGTAGCAAATAATAGATTCATACACTCAAAGAATACATCCATACACATACAAATAATACAATTAAACAAGACCCATACAAATGTATCAAAGAATAGATTCATACACACAAAGAATACACGTGCAGCAATGAATAGATTCATACAAACGTAGAATACATCCATACACATACAAAGAATACAATTATGCAAGACACATACAAGTGTAGCAAAGAATAGATTCATACACACAAATAATACATCTATACACATACAAATAATACAATTATGCAAGACACACACAAAGAATACATCCATACACATACAAAGAATACAATTAAAAAAGAGGCATACAAATGTATCGAAGAATAGATTCATACACACAAAGAATACAGGTGTAGCAAAGAATAGATTTACACACAGAAAGAATACATCCATATACACATACAAATAATACAACTATGCAAGACACATACAAGTGTAGCAAAGAATAGATTCATACACAAAGAATACATCCATACACATACAAAGAATACAATTAAACAAGACCCATACAAATGTAGCAAAGAATAGATTCATACACACAAAGAATACATCCATACACATAGAAAGAATGCAATTAAAGAAAACACATACAATTGTAGCAAAGAATAGATTCATACACAACATAAAAGACATATTCATACACATACGAAGAATACAAGGAAACAAGACACATACGAATGTAGCAAAGAATAGATTCATATACACATAAAGAATATATTCATACACATACAAAGAATACAAGTAAACAAGTCACATACAAATGCAACAAAGAATAGATTTATATACATATAAAGAATACAAGTAAATAATATACACACAAGTATAGAGAATGCATTCATAAATATACAAGCAAACAATATCCATACACAAGAATACTAAAAAAATACACACTCAAGCAAATAATGAAGGAATATTGAAAAAACACTCAAGATAATACAAGCAACTATTAAAAAAATGCATTTATATACACACAAACAATGAAGCCACCACTCTAACACTCTAGGCATACTCAATTAATAGAGGCATATACATGCAAATAAACAATGAGAGAATACTCAAAAGCATGCAAAATGAGACATTCACAAACATAGAAGAATAATCCAAAGAAGTACATACAAGTAATGCAAACTCTCTCAATAATACATTCAGACACATCATATAGAAGTGGATATCCTATTCATTGATACACACAAAAATAAAATGCTTAGCAAATAAATTTTAGCTATCCAAATGCAACTAATAATAGCACTATGTCAATTCTAAAAGTAATACATTCATATACATACAAAGTAAAGAATCTAAAGCATACATTATAACCCAAATATATATATTTATGTATAAATAAGCATTAAGAATATATTTATTATATATAAATAATAAAACCAATACACAAACATACAACTAAATAATACAACTAAATAATAAAAACATTTAGATATTTACAAACTAAATAACATATTAATATTTAATTTAAATCTATAAAAAATCAATATAAATATTAAATTATATGTAAAAAATATAATATAAATTTCTTAAGAACATACTTATAATAAAAATATATAATTTAGAAAAAACAAAACAAAAAAATCAAAATCTAAAAAAATAGAAATTAAAAAATATAAATAAATTTAGGTTAAAATGGTTATATAATTTATGTGAATAAGAATGATTTTGTCGTTTGTGTGCATGTTGGGAAGATGTTTAAAACATTGTAAAACTGTTAAATGATTTATGTGAATAAGAGTGGTTTTTCCATTTTATGTGTATATGGGGAAGATGTTTAAAACATTGAAAAAATATTAAATGATTTATGTGAATAAAATGAATTTTTTCATTTGTGTGTATGTTGGGAAGATGTTTAAAACATGTTTATAAATTATTATTATAATACAATGATATATTTGTGTTTGTGGATATTGGAGCTAGTAAAAACTAAAAATCATGAAAACCATGAGCAAAAGAACACAACTCAAAGGAGGGTTACCATTTAACCTTCCTAAGAGCCTTTTGGAGGGGTTGAATTCCCCTCCAACAAAAAAGAGTCTACTCATTTTATTAAGGATAGTTTGTGTTCATCTACATTCTTTGATGGGCCCAATTAAAAAAAAAAATGTTTTTTTCTTACAACTTTACAAAACATAAAAATAGATAATGTCTTCGACCCCATAGGAGCAACTTTGGTATTGATAATTTTTCTGCAACATACAACATTGAAATTATATTATTAGTATACAAACTCATCCTAACAACTTGTAACATAATTAAATGCACTATTAAAAAAAATCATAAAATAACCAATATTAAAAAAACATGAATACAATATTATTATATAAAATAATATAATTTATAAATTTTAATATAATAAGAATTAAATCTAATCATTGCATATTGAAAATAAGTAAGAAAAATATGTTTAATAACTTTTAATTTCAATATAA
Source organism: Pinus taeda (assembly GCA_000404065.3). NCBI lineage: Eukaryota > Viridiplantae > Streptophyta > Pinopsida > Pinales > Pinaceae > Pinus > Pinus taeda. The sequence continues at coordinate 16,867 of APFE031685988.1, forward strand.
CAATAATATGTTTTTATTAATAAAATTGAAAAATATGTTTAATAACTTTTAATTTCAATATAACAATAATATGGTTTTATTAGAGTAAATAAAATAATGTTTTTTTATTAATAAAATTCTATTCAGTAAATAAAATTATCAACAATTAAATTGAAAAAAAAAAAAAATTGTTGAAAGAGAAAACACCTAATAAAACTAGGTAATTAATAACATAGCGGAAAAAGGAATATTTGATTATCTAAAGAGTTGCCGAGTGAAACCCGTTAAAACAGAGATCATTGTTAAGTCGCATGATTGTTTTATCTATTCTTCATCATGACATGACATTCCAATTGCCCACTAGTGCATATAAATACTACCATGTTGTTTTGGGACTGCGCATGCAAAAAACTGAAGGGTTCATCTCATAACCAGTTATGACCTGCTCATGACTACTAACACAGCTAACTTCGAAACATCATGACATGAAATTCCAATTGCCCACTAGTGCATATAAATACTACCATGTTGTTTTGGGACTGCGCATGCAAAAAGCTGAAGGGTTCATCTCATAACCAGTTATGACCTGCTCATGACTACTAACACAGCTAACTTCGAAACAGAACATCTACTTGGAAACCTTGATGAGAAGTGACTCATCAAGGATGGAAATGGAAACTTTGATGAGGAAGCGACTCATCCAGGATGGAAATGGAAATTGATGAGGAAGCGACTCAGGTTACCATTACGGTCAAAGGAATGGAGGGTTACCTCTATACAGAGTAATGACTTACCTAGGGTTACCTCTATCCAGAGTAATGACTTACCATGCAAGGTTAAAAATTCTTATGCTGAACAACCACATGAAATGTGATAGGCGTAGGTCAAACTATGATGCAATTTCATTTTTTGTTCGGAATGTTTTCACAGGTATTTTCGCAATCAAAAGTTGACAGAGAGAGCGATATATGTACTATATAGTTTTGGAGTGGTCTTGTTAGAAATCCATCCTTTGCAGCAGACCACCGATAAGTACTAAATCTCATTCAATATTCTTACTAACATGTTCGCTGAAGGTGAAATCCCCAATCGTCGAATTACTTTAATCTGGTAAATAAAAAATTCAAATTTAGGGAACATAGACAGGCCTATCAGCTTTAATTAAAGTAATAAATTAGTACAACTGACAGACGAGAACCCCCGTATTCGCTCACCATGGAGCTGTAAGTGATAACCGTGTGTGTAAGCAACCTGATTTGGAGCAGATGTGACTGGAAACTTACAACACAACACAAGGGTACACGTTTTTTCTAAGTTTACGTATGCTTGCAATGAAAAGTCGTGCGACGGGAGGAAGCTTTTGAAGCAGCGCCAGTCTCTGTTGGATATCCGAGAACGGTTAATAAATACTACTGATTCTGGCAGTTTACCATTCCAACTAAATCTATCAACTATCAGCGTTAAGAGTTGAGATGCAGATTGCAACTTAACTTGTATTATGGTAATTGGCGGTAATGTACTAGTAGGGCTAAGTAGAGGAAATTACGACAGAAGTTCTTGCAGTTATTCCAACATGTTTAGAGATTTTGTTAACCCTCTGATTCAGATGTATAATAGGCACATGATCTGGTATCTGGTAGTTGTGATCCCGGGCCAACATGCATAAGAAGTATCTGGCAGTATTCCTACCCAGGTGCATAAGAAGTATCTGGTAGTTGTGGTCCAGGGCCAACAACCACGTTCTAAATCGTACGCTCTGTTTAGAAGAAAAGCCTAACCTTAACCTATTCAGGAATTATTCACACGATGTTTCCGGATGCTGAAAGCAATTGGGAGGGAGTTGATTTGGAATCAATTCAATTGGGGATTATTACTATTATTGTTTCATTCAATCACTGTAGCGTGGATTGGATTTTTAAAAGAGGAACCTCCTCCGGCTGGCTTAATCATAAACGATAATAATGCCACAGGCACGCACACTCTTTGACCCTAAATAACAATAATAAGCCCAGGAGAAAACACCATAAAAAGTAAAGTAATTTCACCGTGCTTGCTTTCTTAACAGATCAAAACATTCATTGATCACTAACCAGCGATGAGGACTTCGAAATACATCGATGAACAGGCGATGAGTATCGATGACACAGAACAGGTGTTGTACCAGGTGATACTTTCAGCTAAATGAACATAATATACACCAATGGTGAAAGTTCAGGGTATTAAATTCAAAAAGAACACGGAAAATAAGAACTAAAATTCCTTACAGCAGGGAAAATACAAACTGAAATTCCATATAGCAGGGATGACAGAGAGATGCAATGGAAAAATCTTCACAAACAGAAATGTCATAAAGCAAGGATGGCCACAGATCTGGAGAGATTTTAGCGGTCTTCTCCTCAATTATATCACCAAAAGCACCAAGGCAGTGATGACAGTGGGAGAAATCATCACAGAAATAGTATCACCGAACTGCAGGTGCCTCTCTCAACTAACTGAACCACCTTCTCAATCTCCTGCTTAATCTACCCACCTATAATATGCTACCTACTGGTTGTGCTGCTAAGCAAATTAGCGGTTCTATGACTGGTGCTAGTACTCTTCAAGCAACTTCGGCTTCATAGGGTTATACAACTCTTATGGATATGGGACAATTGGTTGGGCAGGCATGAAATGAGAAAAGGAGGAGCTCAACTGGGGTTTTGGAGAGACCAATGCTGTCAATAGCCAGAAAGATTAATGGGCGACATGACTTGTTACCTAAAACCACTTAATACCTCACATCTGACCATCCTCAACACTTACCTGAACACAGACCAACACACATAGGACTAAAAATGACTCAATTGGCATCACTATTCTGTAGAAATTCGTAAACTGCACCAAGAAACAGAAACAGAAACAGAAACAGAAACAGAGGAGAATAAGGTCAAGGCCATTCACAAAGCATACTAACCGTGCTTCTTAGGAATCTTTCATTTGCCATTGAAACTCCGCAAACTGCCAGAAACTCCTTATTCTCTGCTGCAAAATCACTGGAAACGCTGCTCCAACTCCTGTATATAAAATTTCAACTCATCAGAAAAAGAAACAGAAAAAAGGGTCGGGAATGAGTTTAAAAATAATTCAATTGAGTACCAACTCACTCACTCTGAATGAATGCATTATTATTTGTTGATCAAATTGGCCCTCCAACCACGGCTGCATATTCTCCCGAGCTTGGACTTTCTCTCCCAATTAACAGACACAAAACAAACATGGACACAAAACACAACCCACATTACAGACATACCACAACACTACACACAACATTTATGGAGCGCTCCATAAGACAGACAGACAGACAACTTTACATCACATCACAGTGCTTGAGAGAGAAAGAACACCATGATTAACCTGTATATTCAACAGAGAAAACAGTTTGTGAGGAGGTTACATGAATTTACTCAATCGCCTACTACCTTTCCCTGGTTAACGAGTTGAATAAACCAGAGATAAAAAACAAATTAAAGGGAACAAAAAATTACCCTCTCCATAAATAATCGATTCCATCTCCCTACTGCTATTTTCGTTTTTTCGTGAATTTCCTACTCTCATTCTTCATTCTTCACAATAATCACCCAGCCCTCTCATCCTTCATTCATCAGAGCGCCAGGATCGTGAGTTGTATGCTTCCCTCTCATCCTTCATTCATCAGAGCGCCAGGATCGTGAGTTTCATTCATCAGGGCGTTTTATGCTTGCTTTTTTGGACCCGTTGTGTTCAAATGTAGCTTTAACCCATCTTTTAATTACTATTCATTAAACCATTCTTTTAATTACCCTTCTTTTACTCACTATTACTATTTTATAGTTTATGATATTGCTGTAGGTTTTTTTACCTGCGTTTTTCAATTATAGCAGTGGTTGGGTGATTCATTAAACCAATCTTTTAATTATCCATCTTTTAAGTCACTACTACTATTTTATAATTTATGATATTGCCCTAGTTTATTGACCTGCGTTTTTCAGTTCTCTGTGCATAATCACAGTGATTGGGTAAGAGTTAATGTTAAAAGGCTCGTAGTGTAGTCTTTATATATATATATATAATATTAATTAAATAAAATTTATTATATAGTTTAAAAAAATTTTTGAAAAGTAAATAGACTTATCTATCCGAGTCAATCACTTGGGATTTCTAGGTTTTCAATGTTTTATAAAAGTGATTTTGTTTAATTGTTTCTAGGAGCTAAATTTACTTCCCTTTCACCATGCTTTAACCTATATATTGGTCCAAAAGGCTTAAAGAAATGTTGCAAGTAAGTATAAAAAGAAATAGCTATAAATATTAAATAATATTTGTTCAATATTTAATTCCATACCATGACTAGTGTCACGTTGCATTTGAATAAAAAATTTCTTCGAAAGTGCAAGTCTTCATTTAATTAGTGATATTCATCCAAGAAAAAAATTCCATGGAACTTGCATCTTCATGATTTATAGATAATTTGTTGGGAGGTTTTTAGATTTAAATTGTTTTTTCTCAAAAAAAATATAAATGTATTCCACTCAAATTTTCCAACACTCAATTGTGTTTTTCATGTACGTGTTTATCAATTTTATCATTTTAATTATGTATCTCTTCTTTTATATTTGAAAGCACTAGCCCATAACCAACAATTAAGTAAAAAATTAGAAAGGCCTATTTGTTATTCTATTTACAATACATACTCATATATATTTATATTTATGATACCTATTCTATTTGTTTTACATTATAGAATGACCTATTATAAAAAGTAAAAGTTAATATTTTACTTTCAACAATGTTCAACTTTATTTGGCTAAATGACTTTGTATTTATTGATGTTTTCTATCTTGGTAAATATTCCTCTCATTATTATCATTTTCAGTCTTTATCATCATTATAATCATTATTTATGTATGTGGCAACATCCATGGTCAATTTTCTTATTCCTCCCATCTTTTACAACTATTTGCCTATGCATAACTATTCAATATTATATATTTAAATAATGTTATTATCGAAGAGATTATATAATAAACAACCCTTTCAAGTTTTATTGCCATTGAATATTTTATTGAGATTGGATATTTTATCCAATGTACCACCAAATTAATCCATTAGCATACAATTGGATTTATCTCAAGTGGCTAGAGGTATGATTATCATCCTCCCCACCCAAGTTCGACTCCCACAAGTGACATATTGAGCTCATATAGAGTATATTTCTCTAATGGTTTTCATCCTTGGCCTTGTGGCCTTAATAATCTTAATCTACTGTTTTCGCTATGTATCATCTTTGAAATGAGGTAAATTATCCAAGGGTTTTCACCTAGTGACAAAGCGGTCATACTAGTGTAATACATCTTTGAAATGAGGGAAATTATCCAAGGGTTTTCCCCTAATGACAAAGTGGTCATACTAATGTAATAGTAGTTTAAGTGGCAAAAGGTCATAAATAGATAAATGTATGCAAGGGCTAATCCTTTGTACTACTATAGATTCAAACTTACACCTTTTGCGCCACTATAGATTCAACATACACTACACATAGTACAATGCTAACATGATAATGTTTGCACTTGTTTCAAACTAATTACTGGTTACTTGATCAATTAATAGATATTTCCATATACTAAAACAAATTTTGCTTACTTATAGTGGTCTTACATCATCAGAGTTTGTTAAATTGAGCATTGTGATGTCTAAAATACAATAAAATGGAAACATTGATAATGCGAGGAATGGACTTCAAAAACCAAAACACATCTCATATGTTTTTGTTTCCTCCCCTCCTTAGGACACATATATTTATATTTCATATGAGGAACGTACGTGTTTTGGTCCTCTAGGGACTAATGACAAATCCTTTGTACTACTATAGATTCAAACTTACACCAACCTTTTGTGCCACTATAGATTCAACATACACTACACATAGTACAATGCTAACATGATAATGTTTGCACTCGTTGCAAACTAATTACTGGTTACTTAATCAATTAATAGATATTTCCATATACTAAAACAAATTTTGCTTACTTATAGTGGTCTTACATCGTCAGAGTTTGTTAAATTAAGCATTGTGATTTCTAAAATACAATAAAATGGAAACATTGATAATGCGAGGAATGGACTTCAAAAACCAAAACACATCTCATATGTTTTTCTTTCCTCCCCTCCTTATGACAAATATATTTATATTTCATATGAGGAACGTACGTGTTTTAGTCCTCATACTCAACAACAAGGCTTAAATTCTAAGGCTAAAAAGAATAGGAAATGACATTATATATCTCATATTAAAGTAAATATATTATTTAATTTATGTAATTAACCTTTTATGTTTACTTTTGTTTTAAAGATAATAAAACAATTTTCGAGTAAAATTAGAATGGTTTCCATGGCGGAGAATGTTGATGCTTTTAGTGTAGGGTAACTAATCATTATGGAATTCAACTATCCTACATAATGCATCATATTTTTTATTTTAATAATAATATACCATCATGGGGGAGATAGGAGAAAGAGGGGCATTATTCAACCCCAATGAAAAAATTGTGGCACAATTTGCATGGGGTCTTGGTCATGCAACAAACAACCTAGTAGAGTTTCTTTCTCTAAGGAAGGGTCTAGAATTTCTTTGGAAATAAATTTTAACACTATTATAGTCTTCATTTATTAAATGATTATAGTTTGTTAGGTGGCTAAGGCTACGATGGAGTCTATCTTTGATTTCCATGTTATTCTCCAAAGGATAATCTTACTTGCCTCTCAATTCAAGCCTATGGAATTTTTCCATGTTCGCAGCCATTTGAATTCAGTGGCAAACACTTTGGAAAATAAAGGCTTTGTATTGGGCCAAGGAAGATTATATTTGGATCAAAAAAATTTCAAAATCATTTATATACAATAGTCATGACGAGAGCCCCAAGGCATATTCACATTCATTCAGATTTTGATACATATGGAAATTTGTTTCAAAGTGGGGATGGGACATCTTCCTCCTATTCTAAATGGTCTATGGCTCTTGTTAAAAGGCTAAGTGATGTTGGGATATGGAGATTTATTATTTTTTGACATCTATCTTCAAAATTTTCCTCTAGGTTCCCCATGCACCTTATTATGTGTCTCAAAATCTCTCCTCTGATTTGCAAAATGAAGCATAAGAATTTAATTCTTATGTAATGGTGGGAGCGAATGGAATTAAATATTCCTGTGGAGCTTCTTTCTTTGAGAAGTGGGTTGGATTTAATTTCATCACCCCACACTTTCAATCACTAGTCTATTCATCATCCTCCGAAGGATTTTGGGTTGGATATGAAAATTTTCCTCAGTATGGCTCATGGCAGTGTTTTAGCCTCAATTATATAACAGATTATGTGGAACTCCAGAAAATTAATTGGAAGCCTTACCTTGTTGGTCTTGGGGTGTGGGTTAACCTTGCTAGTGCTTTTGAAACTCAAGTTCAGTGGCCCTTTCCTGAAATGGAAGAACTTCATTGTCTTTTAGAGAGCCTTGACATTGGTTCATTATTTCTTAAATTTCTGGATTTGGTTGAGGTGTTGCCACGGTTTCTAGGAAACAAAAGGATGACATGGATGCGAGACAATGCTAGTCTTCACAATTATTATTAGAAGCTAAGTTCCTCCAACTTCTGAGTAGTTTGGAAATTTCTTTGAATGAATACCATAGGGAAGTTATTGCACTCATCGCTCAGGTTACAGCTCTAGAGAATTGTATGGTTGGAAGTGCTCAACTTTCTCTTGGAGGTGTTGCTCCTAGTGTAGTTCATGATAATAATAAGCCTCTTCGCTCGCAGAGGAATGCCAATCCTAATGTTGGACATTGTTGGTGGTAGAAACTAAGGATGAGTTTATTGGTTTTAGTTAGAACATTTTTTGATATATTTTGTAATGTAAATACCTTGTTATACTTGGGATCTTTTGTATATTCATTGAAAGATATATATTTATATTAGGGAAGAAATTAAACCCTAGAGATGGAACTAATTTTTTATGGTCTGGTGAATATTTACATTGTCAGAGAATAGAAAGATCTTCTAAGGGTTCTAGCCCATAATCTAGTATTATTAATGCAAAACCCTTAACCGTTTAAAAAAAAAAATCACATGGGGCTTTGGACTGATAGTGAAGGGGTGTTCTGTTAAGGAAATCCATACAAAAAGGTCTCTGATTCTATAACACCCTCCTCCCACATTTACCCAAGTTAACAAGTCCATTGGGGTAAACATGTGATGAGTGGTTGCTGCAATCTAATTCAACTCCGCATGTACAGTTAAGGAAGTGGTACCAACACAAAACAATGAATCTAACCTTCTGCCTATGTCACAGAACCTACATGAGCAAACCAACCCTTCCAGGTGATCAACCCCTCAAACAGCTTGGTACTTGATTGCCCTAGAGTATCAGTCGCTCCCATGACATCGGCATGCGTGCGACTAGGGCCCTCTAGGCACTCTCACAGCATGGTGTTATAGCGGCTACACCCACCCTCCAAAATTTTTCCTTAGCCTCATTTTAGAGCCTCCCTTCTAACCCTCACAGCAACTTGCCTCGCTTCGTCAAGTTCACAAGCTTCAGTGTATTTCTTGCACAAAGGCAGCATGTTGGCCATAGCTTGATCCATTCCCCTCATAGGCTATTCACCTAGACTTGTTCCAACTGCAAGCTGAGCAGCTTCCCCTTGAAAATTGTTCATTTATGGAGGGCAACCAGCCTTCCCTCTAGAAATTGTGTAATCCTATCTGGTAGCCTGCTGGGCTCTAGGATTGCACAATCCTACCTGCCAACACTCCCAGCAGGATTTGTGCAAATTTCCCTAGAAAGGCTGCTCAACCTAGAATTTGTGCAAATCTGTGCAGCAGTGAGCCGCTCTACCCAGAAATTGTGCAAATCTCCTAGGCAGTCAACCCAGCTCCCAGCCAGAAATGTGCATTTCCTTCAAGCAGTCGAACAACCTCTAGCATGTGCAGCTGAGTTGACCGGTTCCCTCCAGGACTGAGCAAAGCAAAATTGCATGCATACACTGCTTCTCGTAAGGAAGCATGCAAAGGCATCCCTTGTCTCAAGGATCTATGTTTAGCAGTTGGAGGTTACATGCAAGGAGAAATTCAGAAACCTCCCACCAAGTGTCACTTCCCTTAAATTTGTGGCATGCGCATCACAACCTCGATGTTATCAAAACTCATCAACTGGACGTTGCAGAGCTCATTCCTCACATCAAACTTGTAGCTCTGAGATCCCACATCACATCTAGGAGCAATCGGCACATTCAGCTCAGTTGTTTTGGGGTAAGCCCGCTTCCCATGATTTGTGCTGCATTTTTGTCGCTTTTTGTGTTTTTTCTTGTGGGAGTATTGTTTGCTTGATTTCCTTGAACGCTTGTTGTCGTTTACATGTATACTAGGTTGTCCTAGCTCTGTTTCAGTTTTCGTTGCTATCTCACTATTGTTGCATGCATGAAACTGTTTTGCACGGGTGTTCGCCCAACCGACGAACTGCCTCACCCACATGCATGTTGATCTATTTGTTGAATCTTTAATTCATGTTTTGCATGCACTATCAATCACTTCTGCTATCACTTTAGTATCGCCATGTACTCACTGTCTTAGTTGCTTTCAGTTGCCCGTTAGTGAGTTGGGCCAACCTTGGCTCGGACTCTGCCTTCACCAAGGCTACATTGTGCAATCTGGGGAAGGAAGGCTCACCTTCCTCTCTAGATTTGTGCATTCCTACCTAGCACTGGCTTCCAAGACTGTTTTGCACATTTCTGGAGGATAGTGGCTGCCTAGCCCAAGAAATTGCGCAAATTTATCCCTATGCCAGCAATCCTTCCCTACTGGAATTGTGCATTATGCAATCCCAGCAGTCAACAACCGGACTAGATTGTGCATTACGTAGTTCCAGCAGTCAGTCAGTCTCCTAGCAACCCAGACTATGCCTTGTGCAGTCTTGGTCATTGATCTCCCAATGCCCCAGCCGATATTGTGCAACCTTCATGATCAGTCACACAGGTATGTTGCAAGTCAGTTCTTCAAGTTCATTTTGGTTTTCAACCGACAAATTTCTTACCATGAGTGTTTCGATGTCCTCAAGTGTTGCATTTCCTCACCTGCCTCTTAGCAGTGTGGGTACAATGGTTTCCAAGAGAGCAGAGTCGAAGAGACCATTCAGAGCACACCTAGAGATGCAGTCAATCAAGTGTATATGAGCTTGCCTACTCACAAAGACATCAATTTTTTCATAGACAAAGACATCAAGCAGCAACATCATAGTGAGAAGCATCGTGAACAACAACGAAAGGCAACATACCGAATGCAGTGAACACAATGAATGTAGTGAATGCAAGAGGAAGGTGGTTGACAACACAGAGGCGGAAAAAGGTTGCAAGATCAAGCAAAGCCACTAATAATGAACGGAACTTTGGAGACTTGGGCTATAAGGTGACTACGCGACATGAAGTTCAATCGAAGGCAGATAATGGAACAAAGGAGTTGCATGCGCCAAAGTAGCAACTCAAGGAAGAACATTAAGCTACATAGACAGATGAATGAGTTGCAGCAGGATCAAGAACAACAATGGGTGCAACGTGCACTCATGGATGAAACCGCACCTGTGCAAGTTAAATATCCATCCCAGCAGCTGACACGAAGCAGACATGGTGGGCAGTGTTATTGATCACATGCAAGCGATTTAGTAGCATGCATGTCATTGTGCACACTCACGCAATCCAACCCATTCAGCACACTCACCAAGGCGAAGACAAGAAGAAAATCCAACTAAAGCTAAGCATGTACTTCGACAAGTTGATGTGCATGACCACCAGAACACACTTGAAGATCAGCACGGACAATATGCATGAGTGTATTTTCGGTTCAGTCGCACCCAAGAAGACCATGCACATGTTAGCAGACAAGTTGGATGAAGGAGCCAAACCAATGCACCGGTTGCAATGGAGGCAAGAGTTTTCTTCAGCAAGATGTCACCATAAGGTGCATGCACACCATCACGAACGACCAAGCTTGGCATCAACTCACCACCTTCACCATCACAAGCATGTCAAAAGAGTTGGTCTCATTACAGCAGACCAAGTGTTAGTGATGTCTTGTAAGGCTTGCTCAAGCCATGTTGTCTCACATGAGTACATGTGCATTGTAATGTTGAGTCATTTCAAGTGTAAGTCAAGCGTCAATAGTTCAATGTAATAGTCATAGAGTAGGTGAAGAGTCATGAGAGTAGTTGAACTTTCACAAAGGGGAATGCCAAGGGTCACCCCACTCTTTGTTATAAATAAACCCTCATAACTCATTGTAAGGGCTTTTGGTCAGCCAAGTTTCTGATAAGACTATCTTGGAAATAGCTTGGATAATATTGTAATGCACCTTGGCTTCTCCACTACACAGAGCTAGTTCATCTCTTTGGAGGAGCATGTGGATGTGGCTGTAACATTCCACTGATGGGGCTAGTAGGTTTACATGGATGTATTGTATGATTGGAAATTACACTTTTTTATATAATAAGGGCCGACACATTTTCATGCATATGTTGTTATTGTTGTTGGACTGCTCTAGTTTCCTTAATGATATATGTTGTTTAACTTACGTATTTGTGTATGAACCGATTCATATGAAATTATATGAATCTTGTTGTAAATGTGTTTTATATGTTGTTAATGTTGTCCTGTCCATGTCAAATGCTCTGTTGGACATCAGACGGACCTTTCACATGAACCTTGTTGTAACAACCATTGCACTCGTATGCGACTACCACATCTAAGTGGACTGCTCTACCAAAAGCTGTGTATGTCCTTTTTTGTGTGTGTTCCTAGCCGAGTTGGGACTGATCCCTTTCAACTTGGAACTCACCTTCACCCTCATCTCACCCCCTATGTGTTAGAACCTCTCATACACCCTCCTTGACTCACTACAATAGTCACACCCTTGCTACTGATAGAGTTATCCTACTTGCCTATGTGCGACATCACCGTCAAGGCATTACTTATGACCCACTACTGGGACTCCTACACCAAACAGCCTGAGGTCTAATTGGGACTTCTTACCGGGGAGATCTTTTTGACATGTTGGTAGGTCTAGCACCATCAAAATTTTTGGCGCTAGGAGGGCCTAATGACAAGCTGTGTCCTCTCATCCATTTTTGAACCTTTGCATATGTTTCATGGAGTCTTGCACTCTTCTTCCCTCGCGGTGTTTTTCGAATCGTGAAGATGTCTCCATCACGAGGAAACTTTTTAATCTCTTGTCCACTTTCACGTATGATGGTGAAGCTGAAGTGGCCTAGCCTAAGCACTTACATAACTTTCTTTCCATGCTTCATGAGGAAGATGAGTTTTCTGACGAACATGCCAGTTTGCTGCTTGCATACACACTTTTCGAATCTCCATTTCGTTGGTTTCTCAGCCTACCGGCTAACACCATGCACTCATTTGAGCACTTCTATGATCTTATTGAAGACACATTCTATCATTTTGATCCAAACCATCTTGACCAAAAATTGTTACAACAATGGAAAGCTCCACATGAATCAGTTATTGATTTTTGGCAGCACTTCCTTGACTTGCAGGTTCAACCTCCAAGGAGCCAGATGAAATTTACTTATCTTTGGGACCGGTTCAAGTATTTTCTTAAGAAATATACCCGTCCCAAGAGAAAACTTGAGATCAAGCCTCACTCGAAATTCTTCACCGATGAAGCTGCACAATCTCATGGGGGAGTGGGCACTGTCTCGACTAACTGTCCACCTTTCTCTCACTCAATAGCTCCACCACTGCCAAGTGATGTTGAGGATCATGCTCACTCACCTATTCATTTTTCACATCCTCCCAACATCACTTCGCTCAATTTTCACGCAGATTTGGTTGTGAGTCCTTCGACTTCTCATATGTATTCTGTTCTATGACCTCTGTCTTTGCACTCGAGTGTTCTTCTGGATGATGATGTCTTGTGTTTTTCCATTCCAGACTCTTCACTTGTTGTGAACGAGGAACAACCCACTAACAGAGTTGGTGTTGCAGAACCAACATGCGCTGTCATTTATGAAGAGTATGAGTGGGAGCTTGAAAATCAACACTCAGCGAAGGATGACTCCCTTCTGTCTGAACCCCCTCCGTTCTTTCCTGACCTCTTTAGTGAACCTGCCATCCATGATTTCGCATGTCTGTCTTCATCCATGGATGCACCCATTGTTGATCACTCCCAAGACTCACCAGATGTTGGTCCATCATTCGACAATGGAGAGGATAAGTTATTCGTTGAGAATCCACTTGATCCTTCATCTGTCTTTTCTAGCAACACAAAGAATGAGTTTGTTTGCTTTTCATCTACCCCTTTGTTTGATTCATCTGATCATGAGGATGTTGAATAATTCATTGATTTTTCTAATCCTGACGGTCGCAATCCATTCGTTTCCATATTTGATCATGATCATGATTCTATCATAATTGATCTTTTGAAGCCACTGGTTTATGATGATCTACCTAATGATGAAGTTGAAACACCCAAGGCTGTCAAGGCACTTTAGCCTAAGTTAATGGTTATGTCAGGCCCTCGCTCTCTTAGGGTTAGTCTCACTTTCGATCATGAAATGTTTCAATCACCTGAGGCTCCTCATCACTCATCTATATGCATTGAAGATCCATCTCACACACAAATCACACTTCCTTCACTCGAACTGCACGATCCCATCATTCATGCATTGGAGGAATCTTACATAGCAAGCACTTATGCACGATGCAATTTATCATTGTTTCTTTCATTTTCTTGCATGACACATTCAAGAGTGTGCTTATGCTTCAAAGTTGCATGTAGTGTTACACAATGTTATAGCCTAGATTGACCTTAGGCTAAAGGAAGGCAATCTTAGGATAACCACAAACCAAGCTTAACCTGGTAGCTAGCCTACCAGGTCGAGAGAGGGATCTCGCCTTGTCAATATCAGTGGAGATGACTGAATTGAATATGAATTTTAGGCTAGGTATAGTAGCTCTAGGGTTTTGGTCGATTTTGAAGGTTTTGTTGCTAGATCAAATGGAGCAGGCAGCTTTGGGTCCAGGAAATCAAGTCAGAATTGCAAAGTGTTCTATGGGGCGAGGTAGGAAAGTGTTTTGGCACTTGGAATTGAGTGAGATGGAAGGTCTAAGACTGGTGAGAAGCTAAGGAGGGCATGCAAGGATCACGATTCCTCTTCAGACAGCTGAAAACACCAAAAACTAAATGTATTCCCAAGGCAGAGCACTATTACCAATGTATTCTACCTATCTATCTTGATTTCATTTAGTTAAAAAGAATGAAATAGATTTTGGCACATATACACATGAGAAAAAATAATGGCAGAAAGAGAAACAATGCAAAAACACACTACCAAAAGAATCCCACAAAATTAGCTACAAATCCTGGTTTATTTCCTTGCCAAACTGTTGTAGAGATGTACAATGTAACTCAAAGCATCCACAAGAGTCCAACCTTTGCTAGTGACTGAAAAAATACATAATATAGACATAAAACCACCTATGCTAGCCATTAGGGGTAGAATCCATGAGAAGAGGGGTGGTTTCAACCATTTCTAAACTAAGAGTAGGAATATATGCAATGGAACAACTTGCCTCTAAAACCATGGAAATTGATTCATTCACCCCCAAACCACCTCAAAATGATGAATCTACCCTCCAGAGTCATTTTACAATTATACTTACATAGCATAGAATAATTTACATTCATAAATTCATCCAAAATGAGAGTAAAAGTCAACTTGTAGAAAAACTAGGCAAATTTTTATTTTTGAGCAAAACTGGCAACATTGATCCTATGCGCAGCGCCACTGATCCTATGCACAACACCTTTTCAAACCCAATTTTGCAGGCCTTCCTCTTGACCAAATTGAGCCCAAGATAGTTCTTTGGAAAGGTCTTCCTGTCTAGTTTCTAGGACATCTTGAATTTTTTCATTTAGAGGTCATTTCTCCCCTGAAAAGTGGAATATCCCAAGATTGCTTCTTTTGTGTCCAAAAAGTGGCAGAGAGGGTATTTTTTGATGGTTTTTTGACCTTTAGGTGACCTAGATTTGCTCCAAATTTGCTGAAACTTTCTGGGTTTTCTTATTTTCTCATGTTGAATCAAAATATGCAAGCCATTCTTCCAAAAAGTGCCCCAGTCAAAAGCATATTGTGATTTCTTGTATTGCAAAATTTAAAATTGCAAAAATTGCAAAAATTTACCAAAATTTTCCCAAAATTGGCGCAAGGCACCCTCATGCACTGGTTTGATGAGCTAATGAGGCATCAGCTAGGATTTCCAACTTGTTTTGCTGCTTTTTCCTTCTCAAGGCCTTCCTCAACCTTGCCTTAAGCTTCCTCATCCTTATATTGCATATTTTGTTCCGAGTCATATAGTGATAGGCCATGTGATGAAGCATCTTCTTTTCTTTATTGGCCTTCTCAAGCAGCTTTTCAAGGTGTATGTTTACCCTTTCAAGCTAAGTTTCCTGGTCATTCTCAATCTCTTGCTCAATGGAGGTCATCTTGACCTTTGCCTTCTTTGTCTTTTGCTGGTTCTCCTTGATCATTTGCAACTCCATGAGGACTTGCTTGTCAGTTAATTGTTTGTTTTCTTGTTCAAGGTAATTGATGATCCACTTTGCCCTCTCTAAATTGACTAACAAGGCTTGAATATCGACTTTGATGATCATGACTTTAGTTATATTTGTACCTTGACTCTCCAAATCAATGATATCAACTCCCTGTGTCTCCTCATGATCAACTAGGACAAAGTCCCTTTCTTGCTCATCACTAGGATCCTTCTCCTGCATTTTTTCTTTGCCTTTGCCTTTGCCTTTGTTGTGTTGCCCAACATGTACCTGTTTTGCTGAGGAAAAAGGCAAAGCCCCTTCCACTCCTTGTGGAGGTAGAATTTGCCTGTGGTCTGAAGATGAAGGCGAGACCCCTTCCACACCTTGTGGAGATAATACTCACCTAGTAGCTACAAAGAGCCTCTTAGTGCCCCTCTGATATGTCACAAACACTGGCACTCCAACAATTTCAGTTTCTTTGGCTTGTTCATGTCCTGAAGGTCCACCTTCCTCCTGATGCACTAATGAAAATACTTGTGGAACTTTGAACACTTCCTGAGAAATGAAGGTCTCCCATGGTATATTAACTAGATTCAGCTAATGTAAGACAATGATTTTGATCAGAGAGAAGTGGTAGATGTTGTTTAACTATTGGGGATATGGTTGTTTCTTGACATAGAGTGCCATCTTCTCAATATTTCAAAACATGAAGTAAGGAATATTCATCATCCTCACCCTAGTAAAATGTATCAACAATCTAATGTGGTAGGCATACAAGCGAGAAAACCTACCTTCACAAGTAAAGTATTTGATGATTATCTTCATAAGTGGAGCAAGCCTGTCCTCCAAGAATTTGAAGGGGAACACTCTCTTCAATTTGCCATGGTATTTAGCCTTGATGAAAGGCTCATAATATTCCCTGTCAATATACTGTCCTTTGTTCCATCTTTCACCTCCATTTGGAATGCCCGTAGCCTCTGAAATAATAGCAGGTGACAAAGTGAATGTAACTCCAGCAAGGTTTACTTCATTGTTGTCCAGATGTGTCACAAACAACCTTGCTAATTCATGATGAAGCTTAACCTTCTCCACAATTTCACAGAAACCATAACATGGCTGATGTTTGAAACATGAGATGGCAAGTGGACAAGCAAGAAATTCCATCAAACTAGTGGGCTCCTCCCTAATTATCTTTCCCCCTTTATGAGGTCTCTTATGCTACAAATTTCTTCCCCTAGAACTGTCACTAAGGGTGTCTTCTTCCAACTCATAGTCACTGTCCTTTTCCATTGCTCTTGATGGTTGTGATCCCTTGTGGTCAATGATGGGAGGGGTAAATGAAGATGAGTATGAAGAGATTTATAAATGAATAGAGTTTTAGGGAATGGTGAATGGGATAGTATGTTTTTTGGGGATAATGAAAGTGGGAAAATGGGAATAGGGAAAATGTATGAGGGTGATGGGTTTTGAGAAATAGATGAATGGGAATCAGGATTAGTTTAGGGAATGATGGTGAGGGTAGGGTAAGCAAGCAATGAGTGATGATGAAAACTAGAGAACCCTAGAAACTAGGGTTTCAACTTCAAAGATGCTAACAAAACAACTCTAGCAAAGCAAACCCTAGGTCAAGTGATATGGTAATGGAACTTACTTGCAAGAAGGTGGAATGAATGATTTTGAGAGAAATCTGCAATTTTGGAGCTTTGGTGGGCAATCTAGAGCTTGACTGCAAAAGTGCGCAACCCTCCACATAGGTGCACAATGCCGATCCTATGTGCAGCGCCTATGTAAAAATACACAGTGGAGAAAGCCCGAGTGCGCAGCACCGGGATTAGGTGCGTAGCGCCAGTCGATTTTTCTCCAAAAATGCAGAAATCGCCCTCTTTTGTTCAATGACACATCAAAATCACTTTTTCTCTCCTTTGTCACTTTAACTTCATAATAAAATGATCAATAAGGATGGGCTTTATATATCTCTTCATTTTTTTATTTTTGATGGTGAAAACCCACTTTCATAATGTCTATTTGCTTTTTCTTTTCAAATACTCTGTTTTTTGGATGCTTGACCTTTTTGTATTTGATAAGTGGACTGATGTTCATATTTTTGACTTTTACAGTGGCAGGTACTAGGCAATGTCACCGGGTGACCAGGAGCAACATGAGACTTAATTATTACATATAAAAAATGATGAAATTTTATGAAATTAAAAATAAATACAAATACTCTGTTTTTCACCTCAAACTGGCTTTGAGGTGAAGAACTTATTAAATCTACAAATTATGATTTTAAAGCTTTTCTGATGGTTATTGTCATCCTCATGTGTCTGCTAACCCTTATTGGTCAATGGTTACTGAAAATTTAACATGGTGAAATGCTAATACCTATTGAAACTGAAACCCTAAGACCTATTTGATGAAATAGACTGAAAAGGAAATTGGACCTAAACCATTGATTGAATCACACATGAAAAATGGTCAACAGATATGTGTCATGAGGGAAAAATTGAAATGTGCCTACCATCAGTTGATCCATGACCTAATGGAATGAAACTCATTGAGAATGGGACTCCTAATATGAATGCAAAAGAGTGAATTTTGATCATTGATGGCAGTGTGAAGACACTTACACTAACACACAACACCATGATAAGTCCATGGACTACCTTTCATGCACATGCACTCACTTATGTCCCGTGGGAACTTTGAAACACAAAGTGTGGTTATATTCATTGTTATATCTTTCTTGTTTGTTGGTTCACACAACAGGGTTGCTCGCGGACCAATCCTTCACCAACATGGGTCTGCCAATGTGTCGATGGCTGCGTTGGAAGTATCGCTTCACATGATTAGGCCCATGCACCGTTAGTGTAGGAGTAGGAGTAGTGTTTTCTTTTAGTTGTTTGCTTGCATGCTTGTTTTCATACATGCTTTGTTTGCTGGTTTGTTTGCTTTCTTGTTTGCTTACTTTCTTTGCTTTCACTTTTTCTTTTTTTCTTTCTTTTCTTTTTTTGTTAGTCCACTTATTTTGTTCATAGGTTAGTTTCACATGAAACCATGCATGCCTCTTGAAACGAGCTGGGTAAAGTACAAGAGGGCTTCTACAACTCTCACTACTTGGTTACCTATCATCTTACCTTTGTATGATGAGCTTGTTACTTTTAGTCCATGATACGTCGAAGGAAAATACATACTGTTTGAAGTGAACCTTGGTGAAAACACAACTCTTGCACGCTAACTAGTGTCACCTTCTCTAGTCAGTTTTTTTTGGGTTAAACCTTGTCAGCTCAATCAAGTAGAGTAAGGTGAGGGGGAAAAACCTTAACAAGCACGTCAGAGATACAATAAACTACTTCTCTGTTGGAACAACCTCTTCTTTTCTCAATAAGTCAAGATCCCTCTTCTGCCTCTTAAATGAATAAGTGCCATGCACAGTTGAAAAATGAAAAATGTGAAAAAATAAAAAGTCAAAAAATTCAAAATTCAAAATGAGTAAGGCAAAAGAAGAGAAAGGATTCCTGCGCGAGGAGGTGATGCAAGTAACTTTGCCAAGGTACTGACCAGGCTCATTGGCAACGTAGCCATGCTTGTGTTCCTATGTGACTCCACTGAGGTGCATTCCAGGCCTGGTGGTAGTGGAACAATACCAAAGCTAAAACTAAGACTCTGACGACTATACTGCTTGTGCACCTATATACCCCTCAACCCCAACCGAAACAATTGTGTTGCCTTAGCTTGGAATGTGTGTCAATCGAGAAAGGGTTTGGTAGATGCTACATCTTTCAATCAAGTTAGTGTGAAACCAAGATGAGCTGAGAACTGAACAATGCTTCCAAAGGTGTTAGACACGCTTTTCACGAACAAGGTCCATTCAGAGAGTTGGAGTTCTACCAGTGTGTCGGAGTGTTGTAGTGGCTACAACCACCTTCCAAAATTTTTCCTTAGCCTTGTTTTAGAGCCTCCCTTCCAACCCTCACAGCAGCTTGCCTTGGTTCATCAAGTTCACAAGCTTCAGTGTATTTCTTGCGCAAAGACAGCCTATTAGTCACAGCTTGATTCATTCCCCTCATAGGTTGTTCACCCGAAATTGGTCTAGCTACAAGCTGAGTAACTTCCCCTTGAAAATTGTGCATTTCTGGAGGGAAACCATCCTTCCCTCCAAAAATTGCGCAATCCTCTCTCGCAACGTACTGGGCTTCGGGATTACGCAATCTTGCCTGCTAACACTCCCAACAAGATTTGCACAAATTTCCCCAGCAAGGCTGCTCAGTCCACAATTTGCACAAATCTAGGCAATAATTAGTTGCTTTGCGCAGAAATTGTGCAAATATCTTGGGAATTCAGTGCATCTCCCAGCCAAAAATGCGTATTTCCTTCAAGTAGTCAAATAGCCTCTTACATGTGCAGCTAAGTTGACCGGTTCCCTCTAAGACCGAGCAAAGAAAACTTGGATGCATAGACTACTTCTCCTAAGGAAGCATGCAAAGGCATCCCTTGTCTCAGGGATCTATGTTTAGCAGTTGGAGGTTACATGCAAGGAGAAACTCAAAAACCTCCCACTAAGTGTCACTTCCCCTAGATTTGTGGCATGCGCGTCACAACCTCCATGTTATCAAAACTCATCAACCAAACACTGCATAGCTCATTCCTCACATCAAACTTGTAGTTTTTACATGCCACATCACATCTAGGAGTAGTTGGTACATTTATCTTAGTTGTTTTGGGGTAAGCCCACTTCCCATGCTTTGTGTTGCATTTCTGTCGCTTTTTGTGTTTTCGCTTATGGGAGTACTATTTGCTTGATTTCCTTGAATGTTTGATGTTGTTTCCATGTATACTAGCTTTTCTTAGCTCTGTTTCAGATTTCATTGCTATCTCACTGCTATCGCATGCATGAAACTGTTTTGCACAGGCGTTCGCCCAACTAGTGAACTACTTCACCCACATGCATGTTGATCTATTTGTTGAATATTTCATTCATGTTTTGCATGGACTGTCAATCACTTATGCTATCACTTAGTGTCGCCATGCACTTACTGTCTTAGTTGCTTTCAGTTGCCCGTCGGCGAGTCAACCCAACCTTAGCCTGGACTCTGCCTTCACCAAATTGTTTTTCTCATTTCTGGAGGATAGTTGCTAGTTGGCCCAAGAAATTGCACAAATCTGTCCCTAGGCCAACAGTCCTTCCCTGTTGGAATTACACATTGCACAATCCCAATAGTCAGCATCCAGACTAGAATGTGCATTGCACAATTCCAGCAATCAGTTAGTCTCCCAGCAGCCCAGATTGTGCCTTGTGTGGTCTTGGCAGTTGGTCTCCCAATCTCCTAGCCAAAATTGTGCAAC
>APFE031685990.1:0-25225 GCA_000404065.3 Pinus taeda
ATAATACTAGTCTAGGGTAAATAATCCAATATTACTAACTTATAATGTGAATAATAAGTTATCCTTCTTAAGTTTCTTAATTTGCGTCAGTGATTTTTCACTATGGTTTTTAAGTCTAGAAACTTCTTCATTTTTGTCAACAGTGATTTTGTCAATTTCATTTTGCATATTTTGTAATACTTTTTTACCTTCTTGAGAAATTACTTTTGAAATATCTGATATATCTTCTTGCGATACTAAATTTGGTTTCAATGTAACATCTTGGAGTGTTATTTTCTTCTTCTTGTAAGAAAATGTTAAAAACTTTTTCTTCGTATTTAAGATGACAGATCCTACTATTTCCATCCAGGGTGATCCAAAAATAATGTCACCTTGATTGTTCCATAAGGTTTGAACAGAGAATTGCAATACAAATGTATAATCTTCAATATTTAACTATAAATTGGCATATGTCATATATTTATTGCGAAAAAAGTCTAATTTTTCAGTTATATTTGACTCCGGAATCACTAGTTGGTTTGCGATTTTAGGTGTTATATAATTTGCATCTTCTGTCGGAGAAATAAAAACAATAACACCTGTTCTTGCAAGATTTCTTTTAATGTTAAATAACGCTTTACCATCTCTGGGAAAGGTTTGTGGGAATCTTATACCCTTCATTTTTGTAATAGACTCAATTTTTGCTTCTTGAATATTAAATACTTATTAAATCACTTTTTTTTAAATAAATCCCTTTTTTCTGTATATTTTTTTTCCAAATATTCTCCTCTTTTAAAATAGCCTTTACTCTAGCTAATTTCCTCCTTAATTTTATCAAATATAATATATATATAAATAGTATATATATATATTTTTTATACAAAACTTTTTTTTTAATACCATGATACTTCCCTTAATCTATTACACTTTATGTAGTGTAATATTTTTAATGATATTGTATATATATTAATAGATATGAAGTTCCTTCACTTCAAATGCAACTTCCTTCCACTTTTTAACACCACACCTTATATAACCTTGATATATATGTCAAGTAATTTTATTTTATTTTTGAATACCAAAGGCCAACCTTTAAAACTTTAATTTAATTCTTCCTTTAACTTTTTCCGGATTGACTTGAAATGTAATATATCAAATTGTTAATTAAAAGGATTAATTTGTCGATTAATATCAACGTCGTAGGGACGCGATGGTACAAAGAAATGCGATGGTCCTAGCCACTGGTCGATGTATGGACTTTGGCGTTGTTGTTGGAGCCGCAGAGATATTGATGGTCGTGGTTTCAAGCAGTAGTGGCGGTAGTGTATGGGTAGCGATTGACGATGTTGATGGTATACGTGCAGACGTGGCTCAAAAAGCGGCGACAATGTTCTGGTGGTTATGGCGGCAGCAACAAACAGGTAGAATGGTTAAAGGGTCATGCAGTGATGTCTAGAATGCTGCATCGGGGTCTGTTGAGCGACCAATCGGGCAATCAAGCGACGATAGAGGTTGCGGCGGCTTTGAGTATTGGGTTTAGACAGGAATGGCAGGTGCAGCTGCAACAGGAGACAGGAGTGTTGAGAAGGGGCACGAGCAAAAGCGACATTTTTTTGTGCGAATGGGCTCCAGCGACATATGACTGTTGTGATAACCCTCTGTCAATGACTAGAGTTTGTGCGGTATCTTGACATCGTCGACAGCGTGGGCAATGACCTGGATTTTTATTATTAATATTTTTTTCGTTCTTTGACACTTTTTTTTTCTTTTTCTTTTTTTAATAAAATGGCCAAAGACCTGAAAAATGGAGAATCTCCCAATGTGTAGTGAAACGCTTCAAGTTATGACAACAACAAGGTTGATGACAATTGATGGCCAAGGGCCAATGACCAGAGAACGAGCTTTGTGCAGTGGCGAAGTGGCCAAAGGGTCGACTGCTCTGATACCAATGAAGCGAATAAAGTTCCTTCTCCAGATTAGTAACTCCAAAAGACTTGGAATATAATATCCACGAGGATACAAATATTATATATTAAAATGTCTAAATAAGAATAAGAATTAGAATGATTTACAATGAGAACGAAAGGCTTGCTTAGATACCAAGCAAGTGTCTCTTCATGGAGAGTCATGTCTCATTTAGACATGCCTCTTCAACCTAATTACTAATTAACAAATAATTATTACAATTATCCTCGTTACTTATATTTATATTATTTATATATTTTATTCGTAACATGATTTAATTAAAATGATTAATATTTTTAATGGGGTTCCTAAGTCTAAACTTAGGAAAATTAAAATATTAGTGGCTATTAATCTAATCAAGGGTGAAACTTCTAGAAAAAGCCATGGGTCAAGTCAAAACAATCTAAGCCTTTGATTATGTTTTAATCTAGGCCGTTGGTTTTCCAACAAGAAGATATAAGAAGGAACTTGAGGGTCATTTGGAAAACACACACAGAGATTGAGAAAATCGATTTTCTGAGATGAGAAGTTCTCAAGAGGAAAATCTATTAAGGAAATTTTGCAGTAGAGGGGCAGTGAGAATCCAAGAGAAGGAATTTCCGAAGAGTACAAGGCAGAGAGAGGACAAAAAGACGTCCAGAGGAAGACTAACGTTGGCCTACGCAGTGCTGACGCAGAGGCAGCGCAGTCAGTGAGGGGAAGCCGAGTTCCTGCTGAGGGAAGTCGATGTTCAGTTGTCGAAAGCCAGGGTGTGAGACTAGGAAGCAGAAAAGTCGATTTCTCAGCCAGTAGAGGATCCGGAGGAGTTCCAGCGTAATACCCAAGAGGGGTAATGCAGAAGTTGCTCAGGGTGTCGCAATTTTGCGCAGAGGGTGGCACAAAGCCTCCAGAGATGAAGGATCAGTCACTAATTCTCCAATGACAAGGTGAGATCATTTCACCAGTCTTTTGTTCAATATTCTCTTTGTAATGGATTGCTAGTTGAACATCCTAGAATTGTACTCAGAATTTCTCTTGCATAAAAATAAAACCCTCAAAGCTGCTGCACTGGTTTTCCACCATTGGGTTTTTCCGAAGACTTTGTCCAAAAATATTTGTGTCCTATGTGTTGCATTGTTCTTTCTTGCTCAATATTTTGTTTCCACATATATGTAAATTACATGAATGTTGCAAATGTATTTACTTCGAAATTTACCGTAGAAGACAATAAGTAACTTGTATGATTTAATCAAGTAGGAGAAGTAACATCAGTTTGCTGCAGTAGGGATTCCAGCTTAGGAATTTTCACACGCAAGTCAATCTTGGGGAAGAACTTAGCGCCCCTTAGTTCATCCATCAGCTCATCTATGTGTGGGATAGTGTAACGATTCTTCGGGGTCTTCTTGTTGAGGGCCCAATAGTCGATGCATAAGGTCCCATCCTTCTTCACCAGGACAACTGATGAAGCAAAAGGGTTGGAACTAGGCCTAATGTGACCAAGTGCCAACAAATTGTGAATGGCCCTCTCAATCTCATCCTTGTATGCCTTGGGATGTCTGTACGGGGTAGTAATCACAACTTGTATGCCCAGCTCTAGCTCAATAGTATGCTCAAAACCCCGGTCAGGGGGTTGCCTGAGTGGTATGTCTCCAAACACCACTGGGTACCTATCCAAAATACCCTGTATGTCTAGGTGTGGTGGCTTGGGCTAACCCCCAGCCTAAAAAATCCTCAACTCCATGGACCACTAAATGTCACCATGCCTCAAATCAGCGTCCATCCTGTGGGCCAAAACAGTCTGTTGAGGGTAAGAGTGCATACCCTGCAGCAAAACAAATTTTCCATTCAGCCTTGTGAATTCTATCTTCAGCTTCCTCCAATCAGTAGTGACTCGACCAATCGAATAGAGCCACTGGACACCCATCACCACATTGGTGTCTGACACATCCACCACAAAAAAGTGGTTTGTCACTGAATAGTTCCCCATGGTCACTGTCAAGGCGGGAACATAGAATGTGCACTGCATGGTTCTATCTCCCGGCCAATGTTTTAAGACTCCGACTCCGACTCCGACTCGGCCGAGCAATGACTCCGACTCCGACTCCGAAACGGTAATGACTCGGCCGACTCGTTTTCAATGACTCGGTCGTTGTAAAAAAATACATTAAATATTTAGTTTTTTGATAAAAAAACATAATTTTGAAGATTTTAAACATAATTTTAAAGATTTTCATTCATGTTTCCAAACACACAACATTATAATATAGATGGAAGATAACATATGATCAAAGTAGGCTCATGAACCAATCCATTGTATCACCCTTTCTCCTTTTTAGACTTTATAATGTTTTCCTTGGGCAATTTAAGTCCCCTTTATTAAATATTTCCCCTCTTTAGCCTATGGGAACACATTAGGCTAGTGGACTACATCATAAGCTTCCTATGTGGTCGGGGACATTATACATATAGCTAGAAAGAATGTATGTGTTGTGAATCTGTGATATCAAAGCCGAATTAACAAGACAATTCTACTTGTGATGATATTAGGTATGAGCTTATGACATTTGTGAAGATGTATAAATGTGGGAGCAAGATTATAGGTCTAAGCTTAAGTTTTTTGGTCTAATACAAGTTGAGATACGGAGCATAGATTTGACCTAAAATTTAAAAAGCCTACCTATCATGTATGAGATATCAGCAAGATACATTTGACGAAGAGAGACCTCAACAGATTAAATGATTTTTCCATCTTTGGATGAGATAATTGCAATATCCTTTCTTCGAATTGAAATAGTTTTGGGCTGATGATGTTATTGCTCAGTCTGTCATCCTGAAAGTATAAAAACCCCAAGCACTGAAATGATAGATTTGGGTCACTACAAGGTTAGCCATTGTCACCTTGCCAACCCTCCTCTGCTCTTCAAGCCAACTCTCCTTTGGCTCAAGGGAGGCTTCCCTAATGAGAGTTGCTGGAAATCAAAGTTATGAATGTAATGTCTCCAACTAGAATATTCCCAATTTGCAATAAAAATTTCTTTGTTTTAACTGAGTTCCAATGAGTCTTCCGGTCAACTATCTTGTCAAGTGCATAATGTGCATACTGCTGAAGGTGTAATCTTTAGTTGTTGGTTATATGTAGTACTAGACTTCAGACCAGCGATTAGAGTGGTGAACAATACTCAGAAATGTTGTAAAACAATGTCATGATTTGTATCGTTGTAACCTGGGTGGTTTATAGTCTTCATATTAAACTATTATTAAGAGATACACAGTGATAAAGTAATAGAACAACCCAGAAATACAGTCCAAGAATACTTATAAAAGATTGCACCGTTTTTTAGTGGACTCGCGCCTGGTCGGCCGAGTCAGCAATGCCCTGGCCGAGTCATTGAGTGACTCGGCCGGGTCATTGCTGACTCGGCCGACCGTTCTGTTTTGTTGACCGTTTCATTGCCAGGGGTAACGACCCGGAACGACTCGGCCGGGTTGGTTCTGACCCGGCCGGTTTGTAAAACATTGATCTGAAGGGGACTCCTTCGTAATCCAATATCTGAGTTCTGTTAAATTTTCCCCATCGCAGAGTCATTTTTGCTTCTAATCCCTCCCTGGTGTCCAGATGAACCAGGATTCTTGTAAGGATTCTTTTGTTGGTCTCCTTATAGGATCGATCGTGATCCAAATACGTACCCAGCGCATTCCCAATCTTAACAAATGCTTCCTCATTCCAGTATTGCAGTGGTAAACCTGGCAGTCGCACCCATAGAGGGCCAGCTCCAATCTGTTCACGCTCCGGATCAAATAGGGGGCTCCACCTCTTTAGAAGCACTGGTGCCATTTCTATGTGCCAGTACTGTGCTAGTACAGTATTCGTGTGGTCTTCTTTTGCGAAGTGGAGGGAGAACCATCCCCTTGGGAGTTCTTGTACGTCCGGCAATTCAGAGAATAGCGTGCCCCAAATTTCTTTCACCCAAAGATTCAATCTGTCTGCCGAGAATTTGCATCCCCGCACATGACCTACCAGGACCGTGCGAGCCAGAGCCATAGATTCTTCGAAATTTGAGGGATCTCCAAATGTTACAGAAATGTCTTTAACTGTTTCCCTTATGCATCTCGATTTCTTCTTCGAGCACGGAGCCGTCGGATGATCTTCAGGTGGGTTTGTGACCCCGACCCCAAATGAGAATTTTGAGGGCTGTGCGCTGAGGGCCGGCGGGCTGAAGCTGCTCGAGGGCCTTAATCCTTCTTCATTCAAGGGTTTTTCTGCTACAGCCCTTGACGCGACCGGTGCGGGAGGGTTTTCGGCGGATGCCCTATTCTCTGCAGGTGCGATGGGGATGTCCGCTGATGCCCTAATTTCAATAGGTGCAGAGGGAGGTTCGATTCGAGGCGGGGATAGCAGATCGGGTGCTAAGGCGTCGGAGGATAGTGAGGATAGGAGGAAGGCAGACCCTGGAGAAAGGGGCGAGGCTTCCAGAGCAGGGGATGTGGGAGGGGATGGCAGAGAAACCATAGGAAGGGTGCCCAGGGCGGCTGAATATTCAACTGCTGGATCGGGCGAGGCTGTAGGGTTTCCAAAGATGGCGATCCCCTCTAGTGGATCCGTGGAGTAATCCACAAGCTTCGTAGCTTCGCAGTCCTCCATAACGGTCAACTCTAGATAACCGCAGTCGCTGACTGTCCGACGGGGAACCAACCCCGATCCCTGTTTTGCGTTAATCGATACGGCGAGTCTCCCGATTTCCTGTAGCTCCTGCGGCTAGGTTATCCTAGCCCTTTGCGAACGCGACGCGAGAAACCCATCCAAAATTTCCCCTACATGAGCCTCCATCTTCAATGTGTATCGACAATGCAAGAATTGGGTTTTTGTGTTTTTGGGTCGTCTTCCAAATATTATGTAAGCTACAGTTGTTGCTTCTCAGAAACCAGCAATGACATCTGCTTTTGGGTTAGAGATGCTTTTTTTTGGAAAAAATTGTAATTTATGAGTTGGATGTTACACAAGCAATAGGCGATGAAGAAAGTTATTATGTTTAGCTTTACACAAACAGAATGATGTCTTATGCCACTGGGCGTTTGTTTCTCATTGCCTTCAAGCAACTTTTTTGTGAGCATCCTTTTAATCAATGAAGATTTGTGCTTTCTG
Organism: Pinus taeda; assembly: GCA_000404065.3. Classification (NCBI taxonomy): domain Eukaryota; kingdom Viridiplantae; phylum Streptophyta; class Pinopsida; order Pinales; family Pinaceae; genus Pinus; species Pinus taeda. The sequence goes on from APFE031685990.1 coordinate 7,067, forward strand.
GAATCAAATGTTTCCTGCATCATTGATAATTAATTAGTTCCCGTCTTTCTGGTGATGCTGATTTTATATGTTGTGGAGTGAGTTTGTGAATTAAACAGAAGATAACATGCTGACATCGAGGGTCTTGAATTTGTGCAACAGGGTGAATTTAATTCTGGTAAATCGACAGTGATCAATGCTATGCTGGGAAAAAGATACATGCAAGAAGGGGTGATCCCAACTACCAACGAAATTACTTTACTATGTTACTCTGGTGAAGGATATGATGATGAAGAGCGTTCTGAAAAACATCCAGATGGGCACTTTATACGATATCTTCCAGCTTCACTCTTAAAACAAGTTAGTCTTTTGAGTTTTCCTTTTGTCTTTCAAATATGTGTTTGTGATCTTAATCTGCAAACACAGTTTCTAAAGCCTAGCTTTGAATCTTGTTTCATGAAATCCATTGCACCCCTACTATAAACATCGTCCCAAGGCTTAGGATCTTACAATAATCATCTAGTTAAGCCTGGGAAAGAAGCAGGATATTTGTCATCCAATGGAATTAAGTCAGTTATTCTTCCTGTTATTTTAATGTTCTGAAATTCCCTAGACCAAGGCTGTTTTTTATGTCTTTTTTGATGAAGATAAATGTGTGGCATTGCAGATGGATATACAAACTGATAGAAATAAGGAAAAGAAGTTGATAGGTTAATGCCCACAAATGAACCAAACAAGTATATGGGACCAGAGTACATAAACAACTAATAACAGTATTACAGATACTATAAGTGACTCCTACCTAGATAAGATAAGATAATTTTATTAATATTCATTAGTGACACAAGTCAGTCAATAGGACTGGAAAGTATAAAGTTTAAACATGTCATAATAGTGATGCAGGAGTGCCAAATGCAACTCCTAGGTGTTTAAGGAAATATAAATTAGAAGCAAAAGTAGGGAGTAAAAAGGAGGTAAACCCAGAGGGTAAATCCTAACATGAACTAAAGGTAAATACTCCATTATGCAAAAGGAGGAGAAAATAAGACAGCCATTATTCTGCACTAGAAGTAGTAGAGGTGGAAGTACATCTCCATCATCATTAGTCACCATGCTTGTTCCAATAGAAGTTTTAATAATGTCCTCTAGAGAAAATCTGGGACTAAGTGGGCCAGGTTGGATAACCCCATGGGCAGTTTAGGTGAAATCAAAATATTCTCTCCTACCATATAAGGCCGAAGAGAGAAATCTAGTAATGGGTACCTGGCTACATGATTTGAATGCGAGACGGTCTCATGTTGATGCCAGTTGAGGTGGGTAAATTGCTGCAGGCTTGTGTAAGTGGGTCTTTTCCTAATTGAATGAGAGAGTGTATGCTATCATACCAATCTATTGCTCTCGGTATCTATGACTGAAGTTTCTGTAGGGTGCTTGCTGCCTCCAATTAGTGAGAGGCTAGAGGAAAGAAGTGATCAACTTGGTGGAATTGAGTGTGGATAAGTCTCATAAGGTTTTCCATTTATGAGGAACCACCTCTTGGATAAAGGGAGTTAAACATCTTTGGTCTGAATAGGGAAGAAAGGTGGCAATGGACCCTCCCAAATGTCATTATAAATAATGATATTTTCCTCAAAATCTCATAATATTTGTGATACTTGAACATGAAGTGGTCCTCTATTTCGACCTCCAATAGATGGCACCATTTACATACCTGATTCCTCCATAGTATGTGGTGACCATACTCAACATATAACTAATTAAAGTAGACTCTTAACTGGTTGAGTGGAATCCTGTGGTTGTGTAATCAATGATGCATGAGGTCGTTAGGGCAGATAATGAGGTTGCCTGTCAACTGCCAAGAAAATCTCAAAGTAGATGGTCAGCTTAAGGTCAAGAGGCCAGGGAGAGAGATCCAAGTGACCAGAATAAACTGTTGGTATGTATATTCTTTGATTGCCTTATTGATCACTCGTTGTGAAGGGAGGAGGTAGCTAGGGGATCCAAAGAAAACTTGAAGGGAGGAGATGCTTGATAGATGGATTTAAGAATTGGAGAAGCCTGTAAGTATTTGCACGGTTGCACCATATTTATCATCGAAGATCCACAAAGTCAATCTCATTTGAAGAGCAAAGGGTATAGATGCCTATCTCTCTGGTTGTGTAGTTCAATCACTAAATATACAAATCTTGTGTAGAGAGGAGACAAGTTTGACTATGCTGTGAAGTTGCAAAGGGTAGGTGCCAAACTTGAAATAGACGATGACTCGAGGAACAATCTATTTACAATGGATCATAAATTGTAGTATGATAGTTTGAACATTGGACTGCATAGGGTAGTAGGCCCAATGGTTTCAGTTTTAGGAATCACATCAGTTTAATGCACAACCCAACATAGATTTTTGCTGCTGTTTTTAAACATGAATATTTGCTGAAACATGAAACATAAATGCAGCAATCACACAAATTTAACATAGTGACTTTTGGTCCAATGACTTTGGAAAAACCCTGAAGGGAAAACCAGTGTGTGAGAGAGAGAAAATTTATTTCTTATCAGACAATTTTACAGCATAAAATAACAGCAATTAAATCCACTTATCTCCCTTGAAATTTGTGCCCAAAATTTCCTCGGAGAAAGTGCTGTAGGTGTTCCTTGAATTCTTGAACTGGCTGTTGAAGAACGTATGTAATGTTCCAAATGGAAAAAAAACAATAGATAATAGAAGCAAAGAACTAGCTACAACTATAAATTTCAAGCAAACACAGCCATACACAAATAAACACTGAAATGTGGGTAAAAACTTTGAGCCATTTGTGTTCCTTGAATTCTTGAACTGGCTGTTGAAGAATGTATGTAATGTTCCAAATGGAAAAAAAACAATAGATAATAGAAGCAAAGAACTAGCTACAACTATAAATTTCAAGCAAACACAGCCATACACAAATAGACACTGAAATGTGGGTAAAAAATTTGAGCCATTGTATTAATATAATAAAAAATGAGTACAATAATTATGATAAGAGAAATCTGGGCTTGCTACAACAAACAAGGCCAAACCAAGGTGACAAATCAATGGCTCCAAGCGCTGGAAAAGCTCCCAGAAGAAACTGTGCCCTGCCTGGTGTAAACTACTGCTACAGCGGAAAACAATCTTGTATTTGACCCCTCAAAAGTGCCCAGAAATTTCTGCAATTTTCGCTAGTCTCCCCACATAAAATCCAAAAAACACCCAGAAAGGGTTTTGGCAAATTCTACCGACCACCTAGGACCCAAAATTTAAGCTCACGTCTAACTCACTGCTAAATAATCCTGCTATTTTGGGGCACCAAAACTCCTCCAAAAATTATGCAAAATTAGGAGCAGACTCCTTGAGGCTAGTCCAGCGAAACCCATAAATGATTTGGGCTAATTCCGGCCTCCCGAGATTACCCAAATTTGGTGCTACACCCTCCTTGACAGTTTCTGCGTACTCCAAAATTTAAACTGCTGGATATGTCACCAATTCCTCTCAATTAGTTGTAGGATTTCCCTACAAATTTCCTCCGGGAGATGTGAGTGAAATTCCTTCCAAAACCCAACACAAATAAGATGAATCCAACCCCACAAATTTTACCCAGTGATGATTCTGCACAAGCCCTAAAATGGTGAGTTTGGCTCTCTCAGGAGCATCAACTTCCAGCCCCGAAATTCTCCACAAATGCTTGTCCACCCTCAATGAAATTTCTCCTAAATTCACTGGCCATAATTCCCCTTAAAACTCCCTCAACTCAGTGGTTCGATTTTTGTCCCTGTGTCCTTTTGGAAGTTCGAACTAGCTGAAGCAAGAGCTGATGTGTCCCACGAACTCAAATCTCTCCCCAATAAGTTTTGAAATACTCTCCTAGGGTGACACTTGAAGTTCACTGAATGTAGAGGTGGAATTCTCGCTTGGGAATTCCTTGTGCTAAACAAAATTGGTTTACTTGGCTAAACAACTCAAGAAAACCCGTGTTCAAAAATTAGATTGTCAAAAGATACCAAATGGAGGCCTCCTTGCCTTATTTATAGAAGCTGGCCTTCTTTCTCTTGGTGGACCCCATTTTCCACTAACTCACACCCCTTTTCTTTCTCTCTTACTTCACAAGTGCGAATTATCTCGAAGGGTCAAATTGCCTCCTTTTGGTGGTCCCCACTTTCCACCAAGGCTGAAATTTCTCCTATTCTCCTAAGTCCTTCATGCCTCCCATATCAAAATTGCCTCCAATTCCTGGATTTCAAAATTGTGCTATGCTGAGCACCACCCACAAAATCTCTGTTGACCTCCTCAAATGTAAAAATCAAAATTGGGGACATTACAGTCCTCCCTGCCAAAAATTGCTTGTCCTCATGCAATGCTCGAACCAGCTCTCTTCCTGCTGACCCAACTATCACTGCACACAACACTAGGGTCCCAAATGTGCCATTTTGTCATTAACGAATCTCTAGGGGACCAAATACTGTCCATAGAATTGAACCCCAATGAAAGATCCACATGACCTCTCCCTGTAGAGACCAACTAGTCCCTAAAGGTGGTTGAACAGCCAAACCTTGTAATACCAGGGTCCCATGCTAATCTCAAAAGGATACCACCATGTCGACATTGCGACACTTTGACTATGGTCAACTGCCCATAGTACTCATACCGTTTGCTCCCCTCCTGGAACCTGATGGTGTAGTATTTGTGAGGGCCAAGCACATCCCACTGGTCATAAGACCACCCATGTGAAGTGTTATCCCATCGCGGGAAGTCCTTGTGTAATGTCCCTTCCTAAATTATTTTGGAACAGGATTAATTTCTATATTTTGGGGCCGATTTTGGAGGTGATGGGGCCGATTCGATTTTTATTAGGAGATTAGACTTAGGAGAAGTTATATTGTTGTGGTTAAATTACACATGGGGGCCACCCATACTAGGGAAAGACGCACTTCCTAGTTCGGTTTACATGAAGGTGGTTAAGTTTTGCGTGTAGGTGGTTAAGTGAGGGCCCACGATGGAGGTAAAATTGGAGGGAAAATTGCTTCATGAAATCTATATAAGGAAGGTAGCTCTCCTCATTTCATTTGTCTTATTGGAGTATATCGATTTCTCTTTGGTTGCTCGAGCTGCTTAGCCGAGTCACTGGCTGTTTAGCACGAGTTCTTTAGGCGAAGAGATCACCCTTTCTTCGAGGGACTTCGAGTGCCACCCCAGGAAGGTTTTCTTCATTTCTTCAAGAGGAGGATCACATTGTGATTCCCAGCAGTAGCATTCCCTTCCAGGTTGTGCGTATTACTGGGGGACGCAGTGGAGAGGAGGCTGAGCTCATTGGTGGTGCTTAGCAGTGGAGATTTTTTGGAGAGGAGGCTAGGGAAGATTGTCAACATCTAGGAGAGTTTGGGAGCTGATTGAGCTTTTGGCTTGGCAGTGTAACTTTCGCACTACCTGGCTAGCGCAAAGGTAATGTGTGGGAGCTCGTTTGGTGGGTAGAGTATCAGTCCTTGAGGCTGAGCTTTGCCGTGGAGGTTAGAGTAGATATTTGGAGTGGTGTTTGCTCCCATTTCAGAGCTTGGAGGAGGACTTTTGTGGTCATTCCTTGCAGGCCATATTTCTGGAGTTGTTTGGAGGGCGTGGGCCATAGAAGAGGTTGAATTTGGGAGGTCAAAATCTGGCCAAACCATTTATGGGTTTTTTCTGGGATTCTGACAAGGATCCCAAATATGAAGTTTCAAGATTTTCTGAGCAACGGAAGTGGGGTTTTCAACCATATCTTTGCAGCAGACAGTGCATAATTGCTAGGGATTGCACAGTGCCTTTGGCGGTTGATTTTGGGAGGTCAAAATCGGGCCAAACCATTTTTGGGTTTTTGTGGGTTTTGGCCAAGGAGTTTGTGGTTGAAGTTTCATCATTTTCTAAGCTTCGGAGGCGAGGTTTCTTCTAGGTCCTTTCTAGCCAACAATTGTAGTCAGTAAGTTACTAGGAGACAATGCAGAGCATTAGAGGAGCAGTGCTTTCCAGCATTGAGATTACTATTTGACACCTGAGTTCTGTCAAGCTTGCCCTTAAGGCAAGCCTAGGTGCATATTCCGCACTATTGTACTTGCTCCACTCCATTAATAAAATGACTTAGCTGGTTCACATTTTTGTTGTGTATTGAGCATTTGTTGTTTGTTTAATTTTTCTGTGTATGAATCACATTTGCTTTTGTATGTCACTGTTTGTTCCAAATTTTCTGCATATGGGACTTTACACCCTGAGAGGAATCATGTCTGCTGCCAAACTGAGACCAAACAAAATTCTTGGATGTCCTTTCCTGGTGGGAACCCTCTCTCCTAAGTCTGTGACCCAACTGCTTTGCCTTGTAGTTCCATGGCCCCATACTAATCTAGAAGTGAGGTCAACGTGTAAGTGTTGCACCAGTCTGGGCATGACTGCAACCCCCTTGTGCTCATGCAGATCCATCCACTCCCGTAATCCTCTATATTAACCCCACTAAAGGACAACTCTATAGTGCTGAAGGCAATCTTGCCAGGGCATCCCATCAAAGCCATCATCTACCAATCTTGGTCCAATCTCTGGCCGAAACAATAGTAGGGAAAGTCCTCGGCCCAAAGTGGTAATCCTGACAATCCCCAACCTGACCTCCAAAGGGAGATGCTGTCCTGTCCCTGCCATCTTTGTGATCCCTCCAGAGAAAGGTGATCTACTGCCCTAATGGATCCATGGAACCCAAAGCCAAATTGAAAGCCCATTACTTCCAATACTTGTCTCTTGCCACTATGTAGTATCGATGTCCATTGGGAACCCCATGTGCCATACAACTAATCCATGAATGCTGCTAATAAACAAATCTTTGATGCCCACCATCTCAGTGTATGCAGATCTGTCCTGCTTCAGCCAATCATCACCACTAAGTTTTCCATCCACATCCTCGGTAATGTGCCAATACAGTGTTTGAAGCCCGGATACCCATTGGAAAAGTGCCTCAACTATACACGGTATCCCCTACTTATGCAGGATCCCAACAAGCCCTATTGAAGTAGAGGCACATGTCTACCCCCATGATCATCTCCCCAAGTGTGGGGTTAGAGATGACCGGTATACCACCCTTGCAGAAGACCATCTCAGCTCCTAGCCTGTGGCTGCCAACTTGCGTACCGACCCTACTCTTCCACTAGGGAATCCCTGTCGTGCCCCTGATGCATTGATCTCATAAAGTCGTCTCAAGCAAGTCTCTCAAGTGTCGTTACCAACAATGTAGGCCTCGATCAGACACAACAGGCTCCTCAACTGCCTGGAAGGCCAGTGAGTGAGAGATGCCTGGGCTCCGATGGGTGTGGTCGAGAGCCCATGTGGACACTTCTGACTGGCCTTGTGACCGAACCACTCTCCAAACTTAGGTGTGTCGCCTTCAATGGCATGCTTAACACACTTGTCAAGTAGTCTCCTTGCTAGCAGTACTCTCCTAGTTCGTAGTGCAACCCCGCACACTGCTGCATGTAACCATGTATACTCATGCCCCTTGGCATACAACTACACCTCGTTGCACATCTCTGTGCACCGTTGGACCCTACTACATGATGCGCATTGCCTCAGATTAGCTGGTATCCCTCCTGTATCGATCCGTCTGTCACACTATAAGGAAATGCATTGCGATGTGAACCGCTCCTCCTACACCCTGGTGCGACCTTACACACTAATGCACACCACTGTGCACCTTCGTGCCCCTCTGCATATTGTTGCACACCACTGCATGTCCCTAGACATCCCCAGATGCCATGATCTAAAATAGAGATAGTAAGTATCACCGTATCCACTCTTTGATCTCCATAACCTCGAATAAGTGGACCTCCCCTCCTGATCCTCCCCGAGAGATCTAACATGCGAATCTCCCTATGTACCTGTGGGGTTGTCCCTAAGGTGCTGCTCCTTGGTGACCCCTGTGCCCCACATATCCATGGGAAATCCTCCTTTCCATACAAGGAACTATTTGGTGGCTTGCCGATGCCACCTCCTTTGGCAACCTCCTATTAAGGTACACTGATCATCCTATGCCCCCACACACAGCCAACATGCCAAGACAACTCATGGAGTTTGCCCGCTCCTCTGTCAGCTCGACCTGTCGCGGGTGCTGTCCAAAACTCTGGTGGGATAATGAAAATGAGGGTGAGTCTAATCACTGGTTCTACCATCTTGCTAATACCATGATTGACCCAATCAATGGAGTGGTGGGGAGTCCGACCTGGTTCCCAACGATGATCCAACCCTCGAGCCTTTCTGGCAAACCACGACCCTTGCTGAACTATGCTCCTGACCATGGATGTATCCAAAAACCTAGTCAGCCTTATCAGGTACCAAGTCAATACCTCTTGCCACCCAACCCCGTGAGAGGGATCAAATGCAATAACACTAATATAAGTAACAACTCCACCCTGTGAGCATTGCGCCTTGTGCAACTCATGTTGCCTCATCTCATTGTCCTGGTCAACATATACGATCTGTCTAGGTAACTCAGCCACTCTCCCTCCTAGGTAACTCAACCACTCTCCCTCCAATGTGTAGCGGTAACCTAACAATACTACAAGCCCCCTTTATATAAGCCTGAAGAGAGCCACTGACTGGAAGTACTGCAACTCTGCTAGCTGCCTGCATATCTATTTGCTCCCCGTCGATGGTGGGTCCAATAAATATTTCCCATCCTCCTCTATCATGGGCACAATAGAAGTCCTGAGTTGTCCCTCCACAAGTAGCGCATTGAGCATAACATCCTCTTCTAGTTTATGCTCCTCAAGGTGCTCTCCATGTTGCGGTAGGTAGTTGTCATCTGATAACTCTGTCACGACTTTGGGTGCCTTTGTGCTCATCAACACCTCACTAATGGATGTGTCTCCCGATACCTCCCTAATCTCTATGGGCTGCCATCACCTGAAAATCGGAGACAGTCTTGGACACTTCATCAATGGATACCTCAATAATGGATGACACCTCATCAATGACGGAAACCACATCATCAGATGGCTCTATGGGTGTATGCTCTAGTTTCTCCGTCAAGGTGTCAACTGGTGCTATCAAAGAGGTCTCCAACAATGGTGACTCCTGTGCTACACTGGGTATATCTATGTGCCCCTCACCATCCTGCGTGTCCTTCTGCTCAACCTCCTCCTCGAGCTTCTAACATCTAAAGCCTGGTCTCCACCAGCAGAAATGCCTCCTAGTCTCATCCTCTAACTGCCCACCTCTATATGATGATCAAACCCCTGAAATATACTTCTCATTCTCTTATTCATCCAAGGAATGAGGTATGGTAGGATGATCAAACTGGCCATACGTGTGGGTGTTGTACTGTGGGGATGTGCGTGTATGTGCTTGGCTTTTGTGTTGGTTATGTATCATTTGTTGCATCACCTCTAGAATTTGTTGGTTCTACCTCACCAATTGTTGGCTTTGCCTCATCAACTCCTCCATGATCTTGCTAGCCCCTCCCCACAGCTTGCCAAGATCATGCTCTGATACCACTCTAATGTTCCAAAATGGAAAATAACAATAGATAATAGAAGCAAAGGACTAGCTACAACTATAAATTGCAAGCATGCACAACCATACACAAATAAACACTGAAATGTGGGTTAAAACTTTGAGCCATTGTATTAATATAATAAATTATGAGTACAATAATTGTGATAAGAGAAACCGGAGCTTGCTACAGCAAGCAAGGCCAAACCAAGGTGAAAAATCAATGGCTCCAAGTGTCGAAAAAGCTCCCAGAAGAAACTGCGCCCTGCTTAGTGTAACTATTGCTGCAACAGAAAACAACCTTGTATTTGGCCCCTCAAACGTGCCTAGAAATTTCTGCAATTTTCGCTGGAGTCTCCCCACATAAAACCCAATTAAAACCCAGAGAGGGTTTTGGCAAATTCTATTGACCACCCGAGGCCCAAAATTTAAGCTCACTCCTCCTAACTCGCTGCGAAATAATCCTGTGTTTTGGGGCACCAAAATTCCTCCAAAAATTATGCAAAATTAGGAGTAAACTCCTTGAGGCTAGTCCAACAAAACCCATAAATGATTTGGGCTAATTCTGACCTCCCTAAATTACCCAAATTTGGTGCTATGCCCTCCTTGACAGTTTCTGTGTCCCCTAAAATTCAAACTACTGGATATGTCACCAATTCCTTCTCAATTAGTTGTAGGATTTCCCTCAAATTTCCTCTAGGAGATGTGAGTGAAATTCCTTCCAAAATGCAACACAAATAAGATGAATCCAACTCCACAAATTCTGCCTAGTAATACTTCTGCGTACACCCTAAAATGGTGAGTTTGGCTCTCTCAGGAGCAGCCACTTCCAGCCGCGAAATTCTCCACAAATTCTGGTCCATCCTCAATGAAATTTCTCCTAAATTCGCTGAGCAGAATTCCCCTTGAATCTCGAGTCCTCAACTTAGTGGTTCGAGTTCTGTCCTTGCGTCCTCCTAGAAGTTCGAACTAGCTGAAGGAAGAACTGATGTGTCCCACGAATTCTAGCAAATCTCTTTCCACTAAGTTCTGAAGTACTCTCCTAGGGTGACACTCGAAGTTCACCAAAGGTAGAGGTGGAATTCTCGCTTGGGAATTGCATGTGCTAAGCAACACTGGTTTACTTGGCTAAAGAGCACTAGAAAACTTGTGTTCAAAAGTTAGATTGTCAAAAGGTACCAAATGGAGGCTTGCTTACGTTATTTATTGAAGCTAGCCCTCTTTCTCTTGGAGGACCCCATTTTCCACCAACTCACACCCCTTTTCTTTCTCTCTCTTCCTCCACAAGTGCTAATTATCTCCAAGGGTCAATTTGCCTCCTTCTTGTGGTCCCCACATTCCACCAAGGCTGAAGTTTCTCTTATTCTCCTAAGTCCTTCATGTCTCCCATATCTAAATTGCCTCCAATTCCTGGATTTCAAAATTGTGCTATGCTTAGGACCACCCACAAAATCTTCGTTGACCTCCTCAAATGGAGATATCGAACTTGGGGACATTACAATGTAACTAGTGTCCGTCTTCATAATTGTATTTGAGTTAAGTTGTAATATATTTATCAAAAGAAAGAAAAATAAATTTTATTATGAAAGAAAAATTGTTTATTAGCATGGGTTTCATCATTTCATGCTTTGTTATTTTATTTCTAGGTCAAAGCCTCCATTGTAGGATTCTAGGGTTTTTGTCAAAAATCCTTGTCTATCAAGAAAAAAAAAATATTTTGATGAAAAATGAGTCATTTAAGCCTCCTCCAACAAGTTGGCCTCAAAGAAGACAAGTCGGCCTAATTGGGAGCCAAAATCCACTTTATAAAGGCAACAACATAACCTCATTTGGAGAATAAGACAAGCAAGTTCGATTTGCAGTGGCTGAAAAAAAAGAGCAAAATACCTAAGGAGAAGGAGAAAACCCTAACGAAGAAGAAGGTGACACTGGTCAAGCAAAGACGAAGCCGAATTTCTCTTTTTTGCCACATGTGCGAGTTTATTGGTTGCTGCTGGAGGGCTGAATTTTCAGATCTGCAGTAGGGCCAAAATTCTGTGTTGAAGCTGTTTGACTAGAAGTGTTGAAGAAAGTGTAAGTAGGTTCGGTCTTCATAAATGTAATTTTGATCTTTGTACTTGTAAAAGAAAAGAATTATTATTTTTGTCATTTATAAAAATGGGTTTCTTGCCCACTTGATAGGTTAAACACATGTTTAAGTGCTTCTAGGAAAGTCAAAGAGTCAATGTAATTATTGAAGACCCATGTGGGCATGTTACACTAGGTAACCTATGTAATTATGTCAAAGATATATGTCAAAAGTGATCCTCCAAAGCAAAGACAAGTCTCCTCTTCAAGTCGGCTCAAAGATGAATTTTTGGTGCACTTGATGTCAAGTCGGCCTCACTAGCTCAAGTCGGCCCAATAGGAGGGACAAGTTCCTATATATAGGGCCATTTGATCTCACAACTAGACCATCTATCATCTCTGAAATCAGCGAAGAAGAAAGGTTAAAAAAGAAGTGCAAAAAAGGAGCATTGAACTGATTCTAGGGCAGCGAAGAAGAAGGAAGAGAAGCCGAGTTTGGGAGGGCTGTTTCGGGGCTAATCTTCGCCACACGTGCGAAGGAAGAAGGGTCATTCTGCTGTCATAACAGAACCCTAAGTGCAGCAACATAAGCAGAGGTGTTTTGGGTGAAAAAGAGGCTCCAAATAGGCCTCCATCTCAGGCAAAGTAAGTCTCACCTAAAGCGAAGGAAAGAAGCAAGAAAAAGGGCCAAGTACAAGTCTGTATCGGCCACATGTGCAAAGAAATCAGACCTGCAGTAGGGTAAAGAGGATCAGCCTCTCAAATCAGAAATATCTCTCAAGGAAGGTCTCATTCTCTAGCCTAATTGTCAAGACAAGGGAAGATTGCCAAGCGAAGTAGAGAAGGAAAGGAAGACTCCAAAAAGAGGTCTCTAAGGAGACCTAGGGTTTCGACAAGTTTCTGGAAGAAGTGCGGAGGAAGAGATCAAGGTGCAAAGTAGAAGAAGGCATTGATTGAAAGACAAAAGGAAGAGAGACTGTGTCTTGTGCTTGGTGGTTCTATTGGTCAAGGGTCTAGGGTTTGGCATTTGTCAATTGAAGCTTCAATAAGAGGAATTTGCAGAAGGGTTTTCCTCTCTAGGAGAGAGAGGTTTTGCCTTGGTTGAGAGCCAACTTCTTGTGTTCTTGTCTCTTTTGTTTTTGGTAACTGTTTGATGAAAAAAGAGATCACACACTAATACTAATAAGAGAAGATTGTGTTAATAAGGAAAAGTGTTTCACAAATAGTTCTCATCGTAAGAAGAATCTCATTATAACCTAGATGCCCTAGATTCTTCAACCGGAAGAAAGTACTGAAGTTTGGTTAATTATCTTGGAAGGCTGACTTGGTGGAGTGAGGAAAGTCTTCTGGTCTGGTCTAAGGTCTTGGGTTGTCTCAATTTGATTTGAATCTACTAGTGGAAGAGTTTGACTGGGTTTTCCCCTTCATAGGGGTTTTAGCCCTGCCTGAGTGCCTATGTCTCTTGTCATTGATCTTCATGCTTTTGATTTGATGATTGCTTAATGAAGAGAAGATAAAGAAGAACATAAAGAAAGCTAATAAGGATAAAAGAATATCACAAGTAATTGTGAATATAAGAAAATCTTTCTGCCTTTATGATTTTCTTGATTTTTGTGCCTTTCACACACATAAAATCAACAGATTGCTCCTAGAAATTTGTGCCCACAGGTTGCTTTGAATTTCAAGCCTCAAACTGCCTTGAAAATAGAGCTCTAACAACCTAAAAAGTAGTGCTCAGCCACTGATGAACAGCTTCATATTTCGTGCCTTATCTCTGCATTAAATGCGGCCCAAATACCTCAAAAATTACGCTGCCCTTGCCTCCAATTTTGTGCCTGTTCTCTGCCATTGAATTCATGCGGCCTCGCTGCTGTCCTTACTGCTGTCCCTGCTGTACTTTGTCCTTCTCTGCAAAATTTCTCCCTTGGCTCTCCTCCTCTTCTCTAAATCTCATTAAAAAAAAAAAAATCTTCCTCTTCACTCCCCCTTCTCCTTTTATAAACTCATTTATTGCTAAAACTGCTAATCCTTGATCTCAATGGCCAAGATTAAATCTTGTGGCTTGCCATCTCAAGATCAACAGTTGTGACTTAATCTCTCATTGAGATTACCTAAGTCACTTTTAGAAAAAACCACTTTCTTAAGCTGCACAAACTTTATAAAGTCCCTATATATATGAGAAATCATCCTTGGATGATATCAGGTGTCATATCATTTATATGAGAAATCACCATCAGATGATATCAGGTGCGATATCATGATTTAGAAACAGTACGGAAAACTGACTAGTGCCTTTATAAAGAAAATATTTTCTCAAAAAATCAGATTTTATTTTAAATATTTCCCATGACATAAATGAATTCCAACAGTGAAATGACCAGAGACTTGTCAGATTATGTTTTGCACTGAAATAAATTTAGTTCGTGGATTGTTAGTTTAGCCGGTCCTTGCTTGGCGTGTGAGTTAGATGTTGAGGAAAACGTAAGTGCCAATAGATATGTATAACTAAAACATGAAGTATGAAACCCTAAGAACTTTAATTGAAATCAATCTTTCTCAAGACTAGAATTTTAAACTCTAAATTGATTTTTTCTTTTGTAACCCAAGTTAAAGTAAAATTCAACAATTTAGGATTCCTTACTTGAGAAGAGCAAGTTATCTTCAAACTAAATTGTGAAGGAATCTAACTTGCTTGTGAGAAAAGCATCAAACCTCAAAATCAAAAGGATAGCAGATCCAAAGGAGGTTAAATTAATCAAAATAAGACAACCAAGGTCAAGCAAAACTTTCTTTGGTAATCACGAAGTGATAGGACAAAATCTTAAAGACATTCCTCCAAAATACATTCTCATATACATCTAAACTTTAAAGAATAATTGGAAAAGCAAAAGCATAGAACAATTCATATCCTTTTGGACTTTTCCCTCCTTGCAATAGCATTGACCACTTCAAATGTAACAGCCATATTGATTTCTCTTAAGGAATATGGAACATCGGTAAAATAAAAGAAAAATAATTTGGACAAAAAGTAGGAAAGCTTCTTTATTTTATTTTCCAACAAGTAAAAATGAAGGTGTCCTCCTTGTATAGGGAAAGAGGGCTCCAATACCACATATACAATACCATGAGCTCATACCATGTGCTAAGTAAAACTATGAGCTCAATACCATGTGTTGAAATCAATCTATGTAAAATTCTAAAGCTTATTACACAAACCGTTAGTCAAATGAGTTGCTCTTTTTAAAGTGAGCAAATTTCTCACATGTGGAAGTCAAGTGGTCAATGTTGCCGCAAAATCTAACAGACCTTGGAGATAAAAACCCCATAAGGTATAAACTAGACCTATTAGCAACAATGGGGTAGTGGCCCACTGTCATCACAACTAAAACCCCCTGGTTATGGACTTTCATTGATGGGACGAGTCTTGGTAGGAAAGAGATCACTTATAATTGTTATTCTTGTTGATTTGTGATAGCATTGGATGTGCTCTAACCATGAAAATTGGTGGAGAGGCTAAAGCACATGAGGTCTCCAAGACCCAGAAATGGTTTGGGGAAATTCCACCCAGTTAGAGAGGTATTAAAATAATTAGTATATTTAATGAAGTTCGTAAGTCCAAACTTAGGAAAATTAAAAT
Source organism: Pinus taeda (assembly GCA_000404065.3). Lineage (NCBI taxonomy): Eukaryota > Viridiplantae > Streptophyta > Pinopsida > Pinales > Pinaceae > Pinus > Pinus taeda. The sequence continues at coordinate 22,255 of APFE031685990.1, forward strand.
ATTAATGGGTATTAATATGAAACTGGGTGAGAATGTTCCAAATGACATGGATTAAACCAAATCTAATCTTAGCTATTGATTAGGGACTTAATCTCGGTCGTTGAAGACTCAATAGGAAAAGTATAAGAGGAGGCTTGAGGGTCAGTTGGAGATATACGAAGATTGATCAGTGAATTCGATTTTCTGGAGCGAGGTTTGTCGAGAGAAATCGAGCAAGTGATGTGAGTTGCAGCGAGGGGCAGTGAGTATATAGCAGAGAGGCAGAGATAGTGCCAGAGGGCCAACACAGTGATTGAGGAGGCTACGCAGCGCCAACAGGAGCCACGCAGATGGCCAGAGAAACTGTGTAGAGGTTAGCAGGGCCTGTGTGGGTGACATAGAAGGCTAGAGAGTTGACGCAGAGAGGCAGTAGGCTGATGCAGAGGGTTATAGAGCTACACAAAGGCTAGCTGGGTTGATGCAGAGCCTTAGAGAAACATTGGAAGGTTTTTCGTGGGATAGAGTAGTGCTAAGAAGCTGAATATCTGCTTTCGAGAAGAGGTATTACTGCCAGATAGAAATCTCTGTTGGGTGAGCTAGTTTGGCACCCTAGTTGTACTCAAGAAAGTTGCTTAATAATAAAACCCTCAGAACTGCTGCACCGGTTTTCTTGCATTGGGTTTTTTTCGGGACAATTGTCCAAAAATAACGGTGTCCCTTGTGTGTTTGTCTGTTATTTTAGTTGATGATCTGTATATGAGTTGAGACTGCATTTGTGTTTATTTTCAGTATTTATATGGTTAAATAACTTGTTAAGGAATACACGAGTAAGTGAAATAAACCAGATAATGCAGGAAGAATTTCTGACGTGTTAGACTTAGAAATTTCAACAATTCTAAGGTTAAGGTATCAAATGATATTGCTAGGAGGTCTTCTAGAAAGGCACAATTATGGTACAAGGCTTAACAAAAAAGCAATTCGCTTTCCAAGAAGGGTCCTAAAAATGTAGGCACAAGACCTAGAGGTTAATTGATTTGATGAGTGTTGGTGTATATCGAGGTCAAGGCAAGGAGAAAAGGTTTCTTACCATGTGTATTAGCAAGGCCAAGGCTCACGAAACCTTCAAGAAAGTCCTTAAGTTGAGGGAAGAAAGGCTAGGGTTTCGCTCTGTGGGCAAACACCTAGGGCAAGAGAAGTTATGGATGAAATTGAGGTGGGTGCTCAACAAATTAATAGGTATTGTAGCAAACCCTATCTACTTGATGTTTTAGCCCTCCAACCACCAAAATACTTCTTCCCTAGAATTTCGCCCTAAGCCCTAGCATTGAAATTTCCGAATTTAAGAGAGAGAAATCACCAACAAGTTGGACTGGTGCCTTGTTCCTTGGGAGAATGGAGTCTAGGATGGTTTAGGTTAGCTAAACTTGTTTTCAAGGAGGCCGAAACTGGATGCCCTAGCGAGCAAATTTCAAGCATTTACCCACTCAATGGACAATGGATTTTGCATGGGAGAGCTTCAAGAGTTGACCACTAGGACTATTAAATACATGTTATACATACGCAATATTCATCTAGATAAAAATTCCATTGGTTTTCAACAAATTAGGGCACAATTTTCCCATGACCTAGAATCAATAATTCCATACATTAGACATAGAAAATAGATATTCAATAACAAAGATCACTTACAAGACAACATGCACAAATTCCTTCCATTATCCAAAGAATAACTCGAAGAAATATCCAAGAATAAGCTCCAAATGTCAAAATGCATCCAAGAGAGATCCCAATATTCCACAAGAGAACAAGTGCAAATTCCTCTTTGAGGTCAAAATTTCGAGTGCGATGATATTTGATCACAAATGAGTGATCTCTTATTTATACATGTCTATTAATTCTAATTTAGCCTACAAGAGCCTAAAATCATAAAGTGATGGGCTAAAATCAGCTCTAGGTCATAGGCGGACCTAGTAACCAATGTAAAACATAATAATCAACCCATAAAGAGGCAGAATTGATGACATAATGCATGTGTAGGCCCCTTTAGGGCATGCGTTGGGCTCCTCCAGTGCCAAAGTGAGTGTAGAGAGCTCCAAAAATCATGATTTAGGGGTTGGCCCCTAGACGTCCATGCAAATCATTCTGTGGACCCCAATTTTGGATTTGGGGCACAAAATATGGTCTCATGGGCCTCCTGGTTGTGAATAGCCTGGTTCTGCTCCAACGTTGAGGGCTCTGAGGATGGTGCTAGCCCTCCCATGTCTCAAGGGGTGAAACAAATCTCATCTGAGCCTCGGATTAGCTGTTAAACCATGTGATCACTGCTAAGCTAGCTGGGGCACACTGGTCCAAGTGCATCATCTCATGAAGGGTGTGGGGCAAAGTGCCGAGTCGCAGACTGCTGGGGATGTTGTAGGGGCCTATGGAATGGAGTGATCCTTTGCAAGTAATAGGAGTCTCATGGCTCTCAATGTTTCACCTGTAGGGTGTCAGCATGATCCTTTGGTGGACTTTGGCTTCAGTTAAGTTGCCAGTGCATAATGAAACCACCTTCCAATTAGACATGATATCTAGTGCTGCAAGTTATGATATTAGGTACATTTAATCATTTTTGCATCTAAGTGAACCAAGTTTGCAAGTAATGGGCAATGTGACACTTCATACAAGGTTCTTCTTCTGAAATTGGGCCTTAGTCACGTAATAGTGTTACCTCCTGTTAGTGTCAGTCTTTCTAGCCTTCCTCCAGTGATCAAATATGCTCTTACAAAGTGATTTTGAAGTGTCAAGGTCAAATTTTGTCATTTCAGTGAGTCTTCAAGCAAAATTTGGTCACTAGGCATTAGGTCTAGGGTTTGCTTTCACTCCTTCTAAAGTTGCCCAAATGTCAGTCTATGTCAATATTCAACTGAATCTATCATCATTCATAGGGTTGTCATTATCATGTCAGTGTCTAATGAGTCATTTTACGTCTTGTTCATGCTTCAGTTGCGCC